>OY770141.1:17909943-18142443 GCA_963669345.1 Gortyna flavago | reverse complement strand
AACCTAACCTAACCTAACCTAACCTAACCTAACCTAACCTAACCTAACCTAACCTAACCTAACCTAACCTAACCTAACCTAACCTAACCTAACCTAACCTAACCTAACCTAACCTAACCTAACCTAACCTAACCTAACCTAACCTAACCTAACCTAACCTAACCTAACCTAACCTAACCTAACCTAACCTAACCTAACCTAACCTAACCTAACCTAACCTAACCTAACCTAACCTAACCTAACCTAACCTAACCTAACCTAACCTAACCTAACCTAACCTAACCTAACCTAACCTAACCTAACCTAACCTAACCTAACCTAACCTAACCTAACCTAACCTAACCTAACCTAACCTAACCTAACCTAACCTAACCTAACCTAACCTAACCTAACCTAACCTAACCTAACCTAACCTAACCTAACCTAACCTAACCTAACCTAACCTAACCTAACCTAACCTAACCTAACCTAACCTAACCTAACCTAACCTAACCTAACCTAACCTAACCTAACCTAACCTAACCTAACCTAACCTAACCTAACCTAACCTAACCTAACCTAACCTAACCTAACCTAACCTAACCTAACCTAACCTAACCTAACCTAACCTAACCTAACCTAACCTAACCTAACCTAACCTAACCTAACCTAACCTAACCTAACCTAACCTAACCTAACCTAACCTAACCTAACCTAACCTAACCTAACCTAACCTAACCTAACCTAACCTAACCTAACCTAACCTAACCTAACCTAACCTAACCTAACCTAACCTAACCTAACCTAACCTAACCTAACCTAACCTAACCTAACCTAACCTAACCTAACCTAACCTAACCTAACCTAACCTAACCTAACCTAACCTAACCTAACCTAACCTAACCTAACCTAACCTAACCTAACCTAACCTAACCTAACCTAACCTAACCTAACCTAACCTAACCTAACCTAACCTAACCTAACCTAACCTAACCTAACCTAACCTAACCTAACCTAACCTAACCTAACCTAACCTAACCTAACCTAACCTAACCTAACCTAACCTAACCTAACCTAACCTAACCTAACCTAACCTAACCTAACCTAACCTAACCTAACCTAACCTAACCTAACCTAACCTAACCTAACCTAACCTAACCTAACCTAACCTAACCTAACCTAACCTAACCTAACCTAACCTAACCTAACCTAACCTAACCTAACCTAACCTAACCTAACCTAACCTAACCTAACCTAACCTAACCTAACCTAACCTAACCTAACCTAACCTAACCTAACCTAACCTAACCTAACCTAACCTAACCTAACCTAACCTAACCTAACCTAACCTAACCTAACCTAACCTAACCTAACCTAACCTAACCTAACCTAACCTAACCTAACCTAACCTAACCTAACCTAACCTAACCTAACCTAACCTAACCTAACCTAACCTAACCTAACCTAACCTAACCTAACCTAACCTAACCTAACCTAACCTAACCTAACCTAACCTAACCTAACCTAACCTAACCTAACCTAACCTAACCTAACCTAACCTAACCTAACCTAACCTAACCTAACCTAACCTAACCTAACCTAACCTAACCTAACCTAACCTAACCTAACCTAACCTAACCTAACCTAACCTAACCTAACCTAACCTAACCTAACCTAACCTAACCTAACCTAACCTAACCTAACCTAACCTAACCTAACCTAACCTAACCTAACCTAACCTAACCTAACCTAACCTAACCTAACCTAACCTAACCTAACCTAACCTAACCTAACCTAACCTAACCTAACCTAACCTAACCTAACCTAACCTAACCTAACCTAACCTAACCTAACCTAACCTAACCTAACCTAACCTAACCTAACCTAACCTAACCTAACCTAACCTAACCTAACCTAACCTAACCTAACCTAACCTAACCTAACCTAACCTAACCTAACCTAACCTAACCTAACCTAACCTAACCTAACCTAACCTAACCTAACCTAACCTAACCTAACCTAACCTAACCTAACCTAACCTAACCTAACCTAACCTAACCTAACCTAACCTAACCTAACCTAACCTAACCTAACCTAACCTAACCTAACCTAACCTAACCTAACCTAACCTAACCTAACCTAACCTAACCTAACCTAACCTAACCTAACCTAACCTAACCTAACCTAACCTAACCTAACCTAACCTAACCTAACCTAACCTAACCTAACCTAACCTAACCTAACCTAACCTAACCTAACCTAACCTAACCTAACCTAACCTAACCTAACCTAACCTAACCTAACCTAACCTAACCTAACCTAACCTAACCTAACCTAACCTAACCTAACCTAACCTAACCTAACCTAACCTAACCTAACCTAACCTAACCTAACCTAACCTAACCTAACCTAACCTAACCTAACCTAACCTAACCTAACCTAACCTAACCTAACCTAACCTAACCTAACCTAACCTAACCTAACCTAACCTAACCTAACCTAACCTAACCTAACCTAACCTAACCTAACCTAACCTAACCTAACCTAACCTAACCTAACCTAACCTAACCTAACCTAACCTAACCTAACCTAACCTAACCTAACCTAACCTAACCTAACCTAACCTAACCTAACCTTTTTTTTTTTTTTTTTTTTGTCGCTGAGAAATGACATTACGCATCTCCGCTCGTCGGGGGACGAGACGGAGTATGTGGGACTCCCTGCCAGAGTGGCAGTATACCCACTAAAACTCAGCGGTGTTCCCTCGTCGCCGTGATGGGAGGGTCATGGGAAACCGGCTCAGCCTTTACTTCCACGACCCTCCCGGCGCATGCCCGCCTAGCTGGCGGGCCCCGCGTGCCCCCCGAGCGGGAGCTGGGGGGCGACGGGAATAGCCGGGAACACCTGGCCATTCCCGTCCGACACTGGTGGAGGCGCGTGCGATGCAAGCGAGGGTGCCCCCGCACCCGTCGCCTGCTGGCCTCCACCTGGGAGGAGTCGGAGATGACCGTCATACTGACGTCTTCTCCGACCCCTCCTCCGCCTTCGGAGCGGCGCCGCGAGAGGGTCTTCCTCCCGCGCGCGCTCCGCCGCCTCCTTCTGGGACATGACATGTTCGCAGAAGGAGGCGACTGCCGCCCAGGACCCCTTGTCCCTCAGCATGGCGTTGACCACGCCGGGGAGCGAGAGGTCCGTTCCGATCGCCGCCGTGAGACTGCGGCGCGGCTCGGACCACGACGGGCACACCGCGAGAGTGTGCTGCGCCGTGTCCTCCGCCGCGCCACAGCCGTGACACGACGGCGTCTCCTCCCGTCCGATCCGGTGCAGGTACGATCCGAAACAGCCGTGCCCGGACAGCACCTGCACCAGACGGAACGAGAGGAACCCGTGCCGCCGCTCGAGCCAGTCCCGCAGGACCGGCCCGAGCGCGTCGAGGGTTCGGCGGCCGAAGGCTGCGGTGGCGAGGTCCGCCGTCCAATGGACGACGATGGCGTCCCTCGCCTCCCGCCGGACGGCCTCCCGCTCTTCCGGGGCGGGGCGTTCTCCTCTCGCCCTCCGCCCCGCCGTCCATTCGTGCACTCTGGCGAGCACCCATGCCTCGAGCTCCCAAGGCGGGGTGCCAGCCAGAGCGCACGCCGCTGCACAGCCGACCGTGCGGTAGGCCCGCGCAACCCGCTGAGCAATGGCCCTCTGGGGCGCCCGCAACGCGGCGGCGTTCTCCCTCCTTCGGAGGGAGTCCTCCCAGATGGGGGCCCCGTATAGGGCCATGCTCTTCAGGATGCCGGCGTAGAGTTGCCGGCATCGTGCGCTGGGCCCCCCCAAATTGGGGAGAAGCCACGACAGCGCCCCCGCTGTTTTCAGCAGGCGCGCCGACAGCCCGCTAAAATGCGGGCCGAAGCGCCACCTGCTGTCGATCACGAGGCCCAGATATTTCATCTGGGCCTTGATCTCGATCCTGACGCCCTCCACGAAGATGTGGGCGTCAGGCGGGGGGCGCTGCCGAGGCCCGTGGAACCACACGGCCTCGGTCTTGTGCAGCGCCACCTTCAGACCTAGGCGGCGGATCCTCGCTGCGACCAAGGATCCGCCCGCCGAGGCCAGGTTGGCCGCCTCCCTGAAACTCTCCCCCCGGGCGGTGAGGAGAGTGTCGTCCGCGTAACAGATGACACTCGTGCCTCGGAGGAGAGTTCCCCGCAAGAGCCAATCGAAGCCGACGTTCCAGAGGAGAGGTCCTAAGACTGACCCCTGCGGAACGCCGGCCTCGGCGGGATATCGCCGGACCTGGCCAGTTCTGTCCACCAGGAGGATCGCCCGGTCCTCCAGGTAGCTGGCCAGCAGACTGCGCAGGTATCGAGGCACTCCGTGGAACCGGAGCGCCTCTAGGATGGTGGAGTGGGGAACAGAGTTGAAGGCGTTGGCGATGTCGAACGACACCGCCAACACTCCGTCCCCCGCCTCCATCGCCCCCTGCACCTGCCCCTTGAGGCAGGCCAGCGCGTCCACCGTCGAACGCTCAGCCCGAAAGCCGAACTGAGCGTCCGACAAGTCCGGCCCGACATCCCGCAGATGGCTCTTGACTCGAGCAGCTATTATCCCCTCGAACATTTTACCGACCTCATCGAGGAGAACGATGGGCCGGTATGCCGAGGGGGAGTCTGCTGGGCGGCCCTCCTTGCGAAGGAGGCACAGCTGCCCCTCCTTCCACGGTTTCGGGAACCTCCCAGACGCAAGGCATGCGCTGAAGAGGTCCCGAAACCGCTCCTCCATCAGAGTGGCGGCGATCGCCACCACCCTGGCGGGGACGCCGTCGGGTCCCGGGGCCGTCTTCTTGGCGCGGACGTGGAAAACCGCCGCGCCAAGTTCCGACTCCGTGACCGGAGGGGCCTCCTCTGCCTCCTCGTCCTCCAGCGGGGCTACGCGCATCTCTGGCGGGGTGAAGCTGTCCCTGCGCGGGAACAGGGACCGAACCACCCCGTCCAGAAACGAGGGCTCCAGGGTCTCGGCAACCGGGGGGCCAAAGGGGCGCAGCTTATTGCGCGCCGCCTTATATGGCCTCCCGTAGGGGTCGTTGTCGAGACCCTCCAGCAGCTCGGCTCTCGCCGAGTCTCTGGCGGCGGCAATGGCCCGATCGAGGACCAGTCTCGCCTCCGAGTATACCTCGTAGAGGTGGTCCTCGTCGGCCAGGTCCCGTCGACGCCGCCGTCGACTCCGCGTGTAGGCCCTCCTTGCCTCCACGCAAGCTGCTCGGAGCCCCGCCAGCTCCGCCGACCACCAGTACACGGCGCGTCCGTCTGGCGGCCGGCCAGACCGAGGCATGCTGGAGTTGCATACCTCGGTAACCTAACCTAACCTAACCTAACCTAACCTAACCTAACCTAACCTAACCTAACCTAACCTAACCTAACCTAACCTAACCTAACCTAACCTAACCTAACCTAACCTAACCTAACCTAACCTAACCTAACCTAACCTAACCTAACCTAACCTAACCTAACCTAACCTAACCTAACCTAACACAAATCCTGACTGGGCACGGTGGGTTTTCCGAGTACCTGCATCGCTTTAAATGTAAAGGAAGCCCATCGTGCATCTGTGAGCCGGATGCGCTGGAAACAGTCCCACACATTCTGACGGAATGTCCTGCGTTCGGAACACGGCGATTACAGGCGGAGACGGAACTAGAGACCGAATTAAATAGAAACAATATTAGTAAAATTATGACAAACGGAAAATCCAGAAAAATCTTAATAGAATACTGTACCGCAATAGCCACAATAGTAATAAATAGAAATAAGGAAACATAAAGCTATGCTTTTAATATATAAAAGTATATACAGACAAAGCATAGACCACATAAGAAGGAAATATTAACGTTCATTAAAGAAAAACAAATTTACATAGATTCAAAATTAAATAAGCTACAACTATATAAAAAATTCATCAATATTCAAAAATTCTAAAAAACGCAATTATAAATCAAAACTATATCTTAAAAAGGTCTCTGATCATGTCAGAGGGACACTGAGCAAGGGCAGGAGTGTGGTTTTAGCCGGTAAGAGTCCGGCACTGCCCAGACTGCCTCACCAGTGAGACAGTCTGGGCGTCCATGAGGATTTCCCACTCCTGCCAAAACAAAAAAAAAAAAAAAAAAAAAAAAAAACCTAACCTAACCTAACCTAACCTAACCTAACCTAACCTAACCTAACCTAACCTAACCTAACCTAACCTAACCTAACCT
The DNA here is from genome assembly GCA_963669345.1 of Gortyna flavago. NCBI lineage: Eukaryota > Metazoa > Arthropoda > Insecta > Lepidoptera > Noctuidae > Gortyna > Gortyna flavago. The sequence continues at coordinate 18,136,226 of OY770141.1, read as the reverse complement.
AACCTAACCTAACCTAACCTAACCTAACCTAACCTAACCTAACCTAACCTAACCTAACCTAACCTAACCTAACCTAACCTAACCTAACCTAACCTAACCTAACCTAACCTAACCTAACCTAACCTAACCTAACCTAACCTAACCTAACCTAACCTAACCTAACCTAACCTAACCTAACCTAACCTAACCTAACCTAACCTAACCTAACCTAACCTAACCTAACCTAACCTAACCTAACCTAACCTAACCTAACCTAACCTAACCTAACCTAACCTAACCTAACCTAACCTAACCTAACCTAACCTAACCTAACCTAACCTAACCTAACCTAACCTAACCTAACCTAACCTAACCTAACCTAACCTAACCTAACCTAACCTAACCTAACCTAACCTAACCTAACCTAACCTAACCTAACCTAACCTAACCTAACCTAACCTAACCTAACCTAACCTAACCTAACCTAACCTAACCTAACCTAACCTAACCTAACCTAACCTAACCTAACCTAACCTAACCTAACCTAACCTAACCTAACCTAACCTAACCTAACCTAACCTAACCTAACCTAACCTAACCTAACCTAACCTAACCTAACCTAACCTAACCTAACCTAACCTAACCTAACCTAACCTAACCTAACCTAACCTAACCTAACCTAACCTAACCTAACCTAACCTAACCTAACCTAACCTAACCTAACCTAACCTAACCTAACCTAACCTAACCTAACCTAACCTAACCTAACCTAACCTAACCTAACCTAACCTAACCTAACCTAACCTAACCTAACCTAACCTAACCTAACCTAACCTAACCTAACCTAACCTAACCTAACCTAACCTAACCTAACCTAACCTAACCTAACCTAACCTAACCTAACCTAACCTAACCTAACCTAACCTAACCTAACCTAACCTAACCTAACCTAACCTAACCTAACCTAACCTAACCTAACCTAACCTAACCTAACCTAACCTAACCTAACCTAACCTAACCTAACCTAACCTAACCTAACCTAACCTAACCTAACCTAACCTAACCTAACCTAACCTAACCTAACCTTTTTTTTTTTTTTTTTTTGTCGCTGAGAAATGACATTACGCATCTCCGCTCGTCGGGGGACGAGACGGAGTATGTGGGACTCCCTGCCAGAGTGGCAGTATACCCACTAAAACTCAGCGGTGTTCCCTCGTCGCCGTGATGGGAGGGTCATGGGAAACCGGCTCAGCCTTTACTTCCACGACCCTCCCGGCGCATGCCCGCCTAGCTGGCGGGCCCCGCGTGCCCCCCGAGCGGGAGCTGGGGGGCGACGGGAATGGCCGGGAACACCTGGCCATTCCCGTCCGACACTGGTGGAGGCGCGTGCGATGCAGGCGAGGGTGCCCCCGCACCCGTCGCCTGCTGGCCTCCACCTGGGAGGAGTCGGAGATGACCGTCATACTGACGTCTTCTCCGACCCCTCCTCCGCCTTCGGAGCGGCGCCGCGAGAGGGTCTTCCTCCCGCGCGCGCTCCGCCGCCTCCTTCTGGGACATGACATGTTCGCAGAAGGAGGCGACTGCCGCCCAGGACCCCTCGTCCCTCAGCATGGCGTTGACCACGCCGGGGAGCGAGAGGTCCGTTCCGATCGCCGCCGTGAGACTGCGGCGCGGCTCGGACCACGACGAGCACACTGCGAGAGTGTGCTGCGCCGTGTCCTCCGCCGCGCCACAGCTGTGACACGACGGCGTCTCCTCCCGTCCGATCCGGTGCAGGTACGATCCGAAACAGCCGTGCCCGGACAGCACCTGCACCAGACGGAACGAGAGGAACCCGTGCCGGCGCTCGAGCCAGTCCCGCAGGACCGGCCCGAGCGCGTCGAGGGTTCGGCGGCCGAAGGCTGCGGTGGCGAGGTCCGCCGTCCAATGGACGACGATGGCATCCCTCGCCTCCCGCCGGACGGCCTCCCGCTCTTCCGGGGCGGGGCGTTCTCCTCTCGCCCTCCGCCCCGCCGTCCATTCGTGCACTCTGGCGAGCACCCACGCCTCGAGCTCCCAAGGCGGGGTGCCGGCCAGAGCGCACGCCGCTGCACAGCCGACCGTGCGGTAGGCCCGCGCAACCCGCTGAGCAATGGCCCTCTGGGGCGCCCGCAACGCGGCGGCGTTCTCCCTCCTTCGGAGGGAGTCCTCCCAGATGGGGGCCCCGTACAGGGCCATGCTCTTCAGGATGCCGGCGTACAGTTGCCGGCATCGTGCGCTGGGCCCCCCCAAATTGGGGAGAAGCCACGACAGCGCCCCCGCTGTCTTCAGCAGGCGCGCCGACAGCCCGCTAAAATGCGGGCCGAAGCGCCACCTGCTGTCGATCACGAGGCCCAGATATTTCATCTGGGCCTTGATCTCGATCCTGACGCCCTCCACGAAGATGTGGGCGTCAGGCGGGGGGCGCTGCCGAGGCCCGTGGAACCACACGGCCTCGGTCTTGTGCAGCGCCACCTTCAGACCTAGGCGGCGGATCCTCGCTGCGACCAAGGATCCGCCCGCCGAGGCCAGGTTGGCCGCCTCCCTGAAACTCTCCCCCCGGGCGGTGAGGAGAGTGTCGTCCGCGTAGCAGACGACACTCGTGCCTCGGAGGAGAGTTCCCCGCAAGAGCCAATCGAAGCCGACGTTCCAGAGGAGAGGTCCTAAGACTGACCCCTGCGGAACGCCGGCCTCGGCGGGATATCGCCGGACCTGGCCAGTTCTGTCCACCAGGAGGATCGCCCGGTCCTCCAGGTAGCTGGCCAGCAGACTGCGCAGGTATCGAGGCACTCCGTGGAACCGGAGCGCCTCTAGGATGGTGGAGTGAGGAACAGAGTTGAAGGCGTTGGCGATGTCGAACGACACCGCCAACACTCCGTCCCCCGCCTCCATCGCCCCCTGCACCTGCCCCTTGAGGCAGGCCAGCGCGTCCACCGTCGAACGCTCAGCCCGAAAGCCGAACTGAGCGTCCGACAAGTCCGGCCCGACATCCCGCAGATGGCTCTTCACGCGAGCAGCTATTATCCCCTCGAACATCTTTCCGACCTCATCGAGGAGAACGATGGGCCGGTATGCCGAGGGGGAGTCTGCTGGGCGGCCCTCCTTACGGAGGAGGCACAGCTGCCCCCCCTTCCACGGTTTCGGGAACCTCCCAGACGCAAGGCATGCGCTGAAGAGGTCCCGAAACCGCTCCTCCATCAGAGTGGCGGCGATCGCCACCACCCTGGCGGGGACGCCGTCGGGTCCCGGAGCCGTCTTCTTGGCGCGGACGTGGAAAACCGCCGCGCCAAGCTCCGACTCCGTGACCGACGGAGGGGCCTCCTCTGCCTCCTCGTCCTCCAGCGGGGCTCCGCGCATCTCTGGCGGGGTGAAGCTGTCCCTGCGCGGGAACAGGGACCGAACCACCCCGTCCAGAAACGAGGGCTCCAGGGTCTCGGCAACCGGGGGGCCAAAGGGGCGCAGCTTGTTGCGCGCCGCCTTATATGGCCTCCCGTAGGGGTCGTTGTCGAGACCCTCCAGCAGCTCGGCTCTCGCCGAGTCTCTGGCGGCGGCGATGGCCCGATCGAGGACCAGTCTCGCCTCCGAGTACACCTCGTAGAGGTGGTCCTCGTTGGCCGGGTCCCGTCGACGCCGCCGTCGACTCCGCGTGTAGGCCCTCCTTGCCTCCACGCAAGCTGCTCGGAGCCCCGCCAGCTCTGCCGACCACCAGTACACGGCGCGTCCGTCTGGCGGCCGGCCAGACCGAGGCATGCTGGAGTTGCATACCTCGGTCAGAGACTGGCGCAGCTGCCCCGCTGCGGCATCTACATCCAGGCCGGCTGTAGGCGGCGACAGCCAGTCCTGGATGAACGCCGCCTCCCCCGCTGCCTCCCTGTCCAGGCGGGTCAGGGCCCACCGCGGAAACGGCGATCGCCCCGAGAGGGGCCGCCTCCCGCCGGGGCCACCGGCGGAGATGTCGAACCGCACGTAGCGGTGGTCCGACATGGTCTCCACCGGGTCCACCCGCCAGTTCAGCACGCGCGCGGCCAACGCAGGGGTGGCGAAAGTGACGTCCACTATCGAGCCACCCTGCCGCCGCACGCATGTCTGGACGCTCCCCCTGTTCAAGAGGGAGAGTCCAGAGGAGGCTGCCCACATCTCGACCGCCCGCCCGCGGGCGTCGGTGGCCGGGTTGCCCCAGGTCACTGACTTGGCATTCAGGTCTCCCAGCACGGAGACCTGACGCGGAACCGCCCTGCCGACCACTGCGGCCAGGACTCCGAGAAAATTCTCAAAGTCCTGGAGAGGACGGTTTGGGGAGAAGTAGACGCCCACGAGCGCCACCTCTCCCCACGCGGCGGCCACGTATCCCGGTCCCCTCTCTAATAGCGAGAGGGGAGGGGAGTCCGTGGAAGACCGCGCCGCTAGTGCCACCAGGCCGTCCTCGTCACCCAGCCAGCTGCTGGGGATCGAGTACGGCTCGGCGACCACCGCTACGTTTACCAACCACTCGGCCATGACCTGCACTACCAGGTCCTGGGCCGCTCTGCAGTGGTTGGCGTTCGCCTGGAGGATGTGGTAGTCGGAGCACATTACTCCGACATCGCACGATCCTCCTCGGCTGCCGCCGCTGGAGCTGCAGCGGCGGCGACGACGGCAGCGGTGGTGGCGACAGGGCGAACCTGCGCCGGCACTATGCCCTTCTTGACGGGGGGCTTGCAGCCCCGGCCCGCCATCCTGTGGTCCGCGGGGCGGCCACTTGCAGCGCACGCCTTGCAGTGAGGCGTGGTGGCGCTGCAAGCGGCACTCTTGTGTCCCTCCTGTCCGCATCGGTAGCACGAGGCTCCCCAATCGGACTTGGAGGGACACGTGGCTCGGGTGTGGCCGAAGGCGCAGCACTTGAAGCAGCGCATAGGCTGGTCTTCAAGCGCTCGGACCACAGCCGAGCTGAGCCCCACGAGCAGCCGTCCCTTGGTCGCAGCAAGGACGGCCGCAGCCGCGGCAACAGGGCACTCGATGCGGACGATGCCCATGCCGCGGCGACCAACCCCGATGGCTCCGGCCCTCACTGCGGCAGCGACGCAGCCTCCAGCCGTGGCGACAGCCGCCACCACATCCTCCTTGGTGACCGAGTCGTCCAGCTCGGTCACCTCCAGGGATGCGGTCTTGACGGGCTTGACGACCGTCGCCACATCCGCGATGACCTCTTGCAACTTTGTTGCGAAGAGGTCCGCGTTAGCGCAGCGCTTCTCCCCCGAGAACTCGAAAATTCGAGCTCCGGCCTGGGTTCGGCGGCACGAAATGCCGCCGATCCCCAGCCGGGAGGGATCAGCATTCGTACGAGCCCGTCTTAGGACGGACTCGTACGTCTCGCCGCGCTCCGCGGCCTCCGGGGTGATGGTCACCACGACGGCCGCGGTTTTGGGAGGAATTAACTTCCTCCCGCCGGCTTTGGCTGGAGCCGCTTTCGCTGCCGCTGCAGGCGCAGTCGCAGCAGGCTTGGGGGCCGCCTTTCCCCCTGCCTTCTTCCTTCCCCTCCTGACCACTTCCGACCACGACATGTTGGCCGGGGTGGTGGAGGGAAGGAGGACGTCCTCCGCCTGCGAGGTCTGGGGGGCTGCTGCTGGAGGAGCAGCTGACGCAGCCGCCCCAGACGCACCCTCCGTGCCCGTGGTGGGGGGGGTTTGAGGAGCCGCCTTGCTCCTCTTGCCCTTCCCCTTGCCCTTGGAGGGCTTCTGGGCCTGGGACTGCGCTCCCGATGCCGAGCCTGCCACAGGCGCAAGTTCCGGCTCCCGCGGTGGCGGCTTATCCGCCGCTAGCGGCGGGCGAAGCCGCCTTTCCGGCAAGAGCCGGTCCTCAATGCCTGCGAAACAGGCTTTGGTGAAGGCCCTCTCCTCCATTACGACCTTTCGGAATAATTCCTCGAGGTCGGAACGGGAAGAGGAGCCTCCTACCACCGGCACCGGGGCAGGCTGGACAGGCTGGGCAGGTTGGGCAGACTGGGCAGGCCGAGCCGTGGCCTCAGCCAGCTTCTGGTGAAGCTGGCTGACCTCCGCCTGCAGGCGATCCACCCTCGCCTGCAGCTGCCGCGTCTCATCGCTGGCCGTCCGCCGCACCAGCTCCAGGACAATGCCGTGCATGCTGGCTGCACGGCATTTGAGGGCCTTCTGGAAGGTCCCCTTCAAGTTGGACGACTTGGAGGCGACCTCCAGAACTTCCTCCTTGTCCTGGAGCGCCATGCGCTCCAGCTCCGCCAGGGAGTGGTCGGCGTACAGCACGGTGGACGTGCCGTAGCCAGCCCTCGACCTGGCGGCCCGCGCCTGCTGCTCCTTCGCAGCGACCCGCTCCTCCAGGTCCTGCTGGAGCTGCTCCCTCCTCGCCAGGCCTAACTGACGCTCGGCGTCCACCAGGCCCACATCGTGAGTGGGAGCCGGAGCAGAAGTCGAAGCCCTTTTAGACTTCGGCTTCTTCCCCGACTTGCCCACCGATCCGGAGGAGCCCCCGGACCCGAGCCTCAGGTAGGCCCGCTTCCGATTGAGCCGGTCCGTCTCGGCCGCCGACGTGTCGACGACGGAGCTGTCGGAGTCCGACACCAACTCCGGCGCGCCGAACAAGCTGGCCGCAGACGGTGCGCGGTCAGCCTCCGACGCCGAAGCGTCGCCGGCGGGGCCCTGAGAAGGGCCGTTTGAATCGCCCTGGGAGGGGCGACGGGTTAAAAATCGCCCGGAGGCGTCGCGAGGTAACTTTTTAGGCATCTTAAACGCAGCGCGCATCTATAGCTGCGAGTCACAGCGCACTTTAGCCGCCGGTCTGCCACTCCGTTACGGTGGTCAGACACGGCGTTGCCCGGGGGAAACTACGTGGAAGTATGCGCTGTGGGGGTTCCCCCAACCTAACCTAACCTAACCTTTTTTTTTTTTTTTTTTTTTGTCGCTGAGAAATGACATTACGCATCTCCGCTCGTCGGGGGACGAGACGGAGTATGTGGGACTCCCTGCCAGAGTGGCAGTATACCCACTAAAACTCAGCGGTGTTCCCTCGTCGCCGTGATGGGAGGGTCATGGGAAACCGGCTCAGCCTTTACTTCCACGACCCTCCCGGCGCATGCCCGCCTAGCTGGCGGGCCCCGCGTGCCCCCCGAGCGGGAGCTGGGGGGCGACGGGAATGGCCGGGAACACCTGGCCATTCCCGTCCGACACTGGTGGAGGCGCGTGCGATGCAAGCGAGGGTGCCCCCGCACCCGTCGCCTGCTGGCCTCCACCTGGGAGGAGTCGGAGATGACCGTCATACTGCCGTCTTCTCCGACCCCTCCTCCGCCTTCGGAGCGGCGCCGCGAGAGGGTCTTCCTCTCGCGCGCGCTCCTCCGCCTCCTTCTGGGACATGACCTGTTCGCAGAAGGAGGCGACTGCCGCCCAGGACCCCTCGTCCTCCAGCATGGCCTTGACCACGCCGGGGAGCGAGAGGTCCGTTCCGATCGCCGCCGTGAGACTGCGGCGCGGCTCGGACCACGACGGGCACACCGCGAGAGTGTGCTGCGCCGTGTCCTCCGCCGCGCCACAGCCGTGACACGACGGCGTCTCCTCCCGTCCGATCCGGTGCAGGTACGATCCGAAACAGCCGTGCCCGGACAGCACCTGCACCAGACGGAACGAGAGGAACCCGTGCCGGCGCTCGAGCCAGTCCCGCAGGACCGGCCCGAGCGCGTCGAGGGTTCGGCGGCCGAAGGCTGCGGTGGCGAGGTCCGCCGTCCAATGGACGACGATGGCGTCCCTCGCCTCCCGCCGGACGGCCTCCCGCTCTTCCGGGGCGGGGCGTTCTCCTCTCGCCCTCCGCCCCGCCGTCCATTCGTGCACTCTGGCGAGCACCCACGCCTCGAGCTCCCAAGGCGGGGTGCCGGCCAGAGCGCACGCCGCTGCACAGCCGACCGTGCGGTAAGCCCGCGCAACCCGCTGAGCAATGGCCCTCTGGGGCGCCCGCAACGCGGCGGCGTTCTCCCTCCTTCGGAGGGAGTCCTCCCAGATGGGGGCCCCGTACAGGGCCATGCTCTTCAGGATGCCGGCGTAGAGTTGCCGGCATCGTGCGCTGGGCCCCCCCAAATTGGGGAGAAGCCACGACAGCGCCCCCGCTGTTTTCAGCAGGCGCGCCGACAGCCCGCTAAAATGCGGGCCGAAGCGCCACCTGCTGTCGATCACGAGGCCCAGATATTTCATCTGGGCCTTGATCTCGATCCTGACGCCCTCCACGAAGATGTGGGCGTCAGGCGGGGGGCGCTGCCGAGGCCCGTGGAACCACACGGCCTCGGTCTTGTGCAGCGCCACCTTCAGACCTAGGCGGCGGATCCTCGCTGCGACCAAGGATCCGCCCGCCGAGGCCAGGTTGGCCGCCTCCCTGAAACTCTCCCCCCGGGCGGTGAGGAGAGTGTCGTCCGCGTAGCAGACGACACTCGTGCCTCGGAGGAGAGTTCCCCGCAAGAGCCAATCGAAGCCGACGTTCCAGAGGAGAGGTCCTAAGACTGACCCCTGTGGAACGCCGGCCTCGGCGGGATATCGCCGGACCTGGCCAGTTCTGTCCACCAGGAGGATCGCCCGGTCCTCCAGGTACCTGGCCAGCAGACTGCGCAGGTATCGAGGCACTCCGTGGAACCGGAGCGCCTCTAGGATGGTGGAGTGAGGAACAGAGTTGAAGGCGTTGGCGATGTCGAACGACACCGCCAACACTCCGTCCCCCGCCTCCATCGCCCCCTGCACCTGCCCCTTGAGGCAGGCCAGCGCGTCCACCGTCGAACGCTCAGCCCGAAAGCCGAACTGAGCGTCCGACAAGTCCGGCCCGACATCCCGCAGATGGCTCTTGACTCGAGCAGCTATTATCCCCTCGAACATTTTACCGACCTCATCGAGGAGAACGATGGGCCGGTATGCCGAGGGGGAGTCTGCTGGGCGGCCCTCCTTACGGAGGAGGCACAGCTGCCCCTCCTTCCACGGTTTCGGGAACCTCCCAGACGCAAGGCATGCGCTGAAGAGGTCCCGAAACCGCTCCTCCATCAGAGTGGCGGCGATCGCCACCACCCTGGCGGGGACGCCGTCGGGTCCCGGAGCCGTCTTCTTGGCGCGGACGTGGAAAACCGCCGCGCCAAGTTCCGACTCCGTGACCGGAGGGGCCTCCTCTGCCTCCTCGTCCTCCAGCGGGGCTCCGCGCATCTCTGGCGGGGTGAAGCTGTCCCTGCGCGGGAACAGGGACCGAACCACCCCGTCCAGAAACGAGGGCTCCAGGGTCTCGGCAACCGGGGGGCCAAAGGGGCGCAGCTTGTTGCGCGCCGCCTTATATGGCCTCCCGTAGGGGTCGTTGTCGAGACCCTCCAGCAGCTCGGCTCTCGCCGAGTCTCTGGCGGCGGCGATGGCCCGATCGAGGACCAGCCTCGCCTCCGAGTACACCTCGTAGAGGTGGTCCTCGTCGGCCAGGTCCCGTCGACGCCGCCGTCGACTCCGCGTGTAGGCCCTCCTTGCCTCCACGCAAGCTGCTCGGAGCCCCGCCAGCTCCGCCGACCACCAGTACACGGCGCGTCCGTCTGGCGGCCGGCCAGACCGAGGCATGCTGGAGTTGCATACCTCGGTCAGAGACTGGCGCAGCTGCCCCGCTGCGGCGTCCACATCCAGGCCGGCTGTAGGCGGCGACAGCCAGTCCTGGATGAACGCCGCCTCCCCCGCTGCCTCCCTGTCCAGGCGGGTCAGGGCCCACCGCGGAAACGGCGATCGCCCCGAGAGGGGCCGCCTCCCGCCGGGGCCACCGGCGGAGATGTCGAACCGCACGTAGCGGTGGTCCGACATGGTCTCCACCGGGTCCACCCGCCAGTTCAGCACGCGCGCGGCCAACGCAGGGGTGGCGAAAGTGACGTCCACTATCGAGCCACCCTGCCGCCGCACGCATGTCTGGACGCTCCCCCTGTTCAAGAGGGAGAGTCCAGAGGAGGCTGCCCACATCTCGACCGCCCGCCCGCGGGCGTCGGTGGCCGGGTTGCCCCAGGTCACCGACTTGGCATTCAGGTCTCCCAGCACGGAGACCTGACGCGGAACCGCCCTGCCGACCACTGCGGCCAGGACTCCGAGAAAATTCTCAAAGTCCTGGAGAGGACGGTTTGGGGAGAAGTAGACGCCCACGAGCGCCACCTCTCCCCACGCGGCGGCCACGTATCCCGGTCCCCTCTCTAATAGCGAGAGGGGAGGGGAGTCCGTGGAAGACCGCGCCGCTAGTGCCACCGAGCCGTCCTCGTCACCCAGCCAGGTGCTGGGGATCGAGTACGGCTCGGCGACCACCGCTACGTTCACCAACCACTCGGCCATGACCTGCACTGCCAGGTCCTGGGCCGCTCTGCAGTGGTTGGTGTTCGCCTGGAGGATGTGGTAGTCGGAGCCCATTACTCCGACATCGCACGATCCTCCTCGGCTGCCGCCGCTGGAGCTGCAGCGGCGGCGACGACGGCAGCGGTGGTGGCGACAGGGCGAACCTGCGCCGGCACTATGCCCTTCTTGACGGGGGGCTTGCAGCCCCGGCCCGCCATCCTGTGGTCCGCGGGGCGGCCACTTGCAGCGCACGCCTTGCAGTGAGGCGTGGTGGCGCTGCAAGCGGCACTCTTGTGTCCCTCCTGTCCGCATCGGTAGCACGAGGCTCCCCAATCGGACTTGGAGGGACACGTGGCTCGGGTGTGGCCGAAGGCGCAGCACTTGAAGCAGCGCATAGGCTGGTCTTCAAGCGCTCGGACCACAGCCGAGCTGAGCCCCACGAGCAGCCGTCCCTTGGTCGCAGCAAGGACGGCCGCAGCCGCGGCAACAGGGCACTCGACACGGACGATGCCCATGCCGCGGCGACCGACCCCGATGGCTCCGGCCCTCACTGCGCCAGCGACGCAGCCTCCAGCCGTGGCGACAGCCGCCACCACATCCTCCTTGGTGACCGAGTCGTCCAGCTCGGTCACCTCCAGGGATGCGGTCTTGACGGGCTTGACGACCGTCGCCACATCCGCGATGACCTCTTGCAACTTTGTTGCGAAGAGGTCCGCGTTAGCGCAGCGCTTCTCCCCCGCAAACTCGAAGATTCGAGCTCCGGCCTGGGTTCGGCGGCACGTAATGCCGCCGATCCCCAGCCGGGAGGGATCAGCATTCGTACGAGCCCGTCTAAGGACGGACTCGTACGTCTCGCCGCGCTCCGCGGCCTCCGGGGTGATGGTCACCACGACGGCCGCGGTTTTGGGAGGAATTAACTTCCTCCCGCCGGCTTTGGCTGGAGCCGCTTTCGCTGGCGCTACAGGCGCAGTCGCAGCGGGCTTGGGGGCCGCCTTTCCCCCAGCCTTCTTCCTTCCCCTCCTGACCACTTCCGACCACGACATGTTGGCCGGGGTGGTGGAGGGAAGGAGGACGTCCTCCGCCTGCGATGTCTGGGGGGCTGCTGCTGGAGGAGCAGCCGACGCAGCCGCCCCAGACGCACCCTCCGTGCCCGTGGTGGGGGGGGTTTGAGGAGCCGCCTTGCTCCTCTTGCCCTTCCCCTTGCCCTTGGAGGGCTTCTGGGCCTGGGACTGCGCTCCCGATGCCGAGCCTGCCACAGGCGCAAGTTCCGGCTCCCGCGGTGGCGGCTTATCCGCCGCTAGCGGCGGGCGAAGCCGCCTTTCCGGCAAGAGCCGGTCCTCAATGCCTGCGAAACAGGCTTTGGTGAAGGCCCTCTCCTCCATTACGACCTTTCGGAATAATTCCTCGAGGTCGGAACGGGAAGAGGAGCCTCCTACCACCGGCACCGGGGCAGGCTGGACAGGCTGGGCAGGTTGGGCAGACTGGGCAGGCCGAGCCGTGGCCTCAGCCAGCTTCTGGTGAAGCTGGCTGACCTCCGCCTGCAGGCGATCCACCCTCGCCTGCAGCTGCCGCGTCTCATCGCTGGCCGTCCGCCGCACCAGCTCCAGGACAATGCCGTGCATGCTGGCTGCACGGCATTTGAGGGCCTTCTGGAAGGTCCCCTTCAAGTTGGACGACTTGGAGGCGACCTCCAGAACTTCCTCCTTGTCCTGGAGCGCCATGCGCTCCAGCTCCGCCAGGGAGTGGTCGGCGTACAGCACGGTGGACGTGCCGTAGCCAGCCCTCGACCTGGCGGCCCGCGCCTGCTGCTCCTTCGCAGCGACCCGCTCCTCCAGGTCCTGCTGGAGCTGCTCCCTCCTCGCCAGGCCTAACTGACGCTCGGCGTCCACCAGGCCCACATCGTGAGTGGGAGCCGGAGCAGAAGTCGAAGCCCTTTTAGACTTCGGCTTCTTCCCCGACTTGCCCACCGATCCGGAGGAGCCCCCGGACCCGAGCCTCAGGTAGGCCCGCTTCCGATTGAGCCGGTCCGTCTCGGCCGCCGACGTGTCGACGACGGAGCTGTCGGAGTCCGACACCAACTCCGGCGCGCCGAACAAGCTGGCCGCAGACGGTGCGCGGTCAGCCTCCGACGCCGAAGCGTCGCCGGCGGGGCCCTGAGAAGGGCCGTTTGAATCGCCCTGGGAGGGGCGACGGGTTAAAAATCGCCCGGAGGCGTCGCGAGGTAACTTTTTAGGCATCTTAAACGCAGCGCGCATCTATAGCTGCGAGTCACAGCGCACTTTAGCCGCCGGTCTGCCACTCCGTTACGGTGGTCAGACACGGCGTTGCCCGGGGGAAACTACGTGGAAGTATGCGCTGTGGGGGTTCCCCCAACCTAACCTTTTTTTTTTTTTTTTTTTTTTTTTGTCGCTGAGAAATGACATTACGCATCTCCGCTCGTCGGGGGACGAGACGGAGTATGTGGGACTCCCTGCCAGAGTGGCAGTATACCCACTAAAACTCAGCGGTGTTCCCTCGTCGCCGTGATGGGAGGGTCATGGGAAACCGGCTCAGCCTTTACTTCCACGACCCTCCCGGCGCATGCCCGCCTACCTGGCGGGCCCCGCGTGCCCCCCGAGCGGGAGCTGGGGGGCGACGGGAATGGCCGGGAACACCTGGCCATTCCCGTCCGACACTGGTGGAGGCGCGTGCGATGCAAGCGAGGGTGCCCCCGCACCCGTCGCCTGCTGACCTCCACCTGGGAGGAGTCGGAGATGACCGTCATACTGACGTCTTCTCCGACCCCTCCTCCGCCTTCGGAGCGGCGCCGCGAGAGGGTCTTCCTCTCGCGCGCGCTCCGCCGCCTCCTTCTCGGACATGACGTGTTCGCAGAAGGAGGCGACTGCCGCCCAGGACCCCTCGTCCCTCAGCATGGCGTTGACCACGCCGGGGAGCGAGAGGTCCGTTCCGATCGCCGCCGTGAGACTGCGGCGCGGCTCGGACCGCGACGGGCACACCGCGAGAGTGTGCTGCGCCGTGTCCTCCGCCGCGCCACAGTCGTGACACGACGGCGTCTCCTCCCGTCCGATCCGGTGCAGGTACGATCCGAAACAGCCGTGCCCGGACAGCACCTGCACCAGACGGAACGAGAGGAACCCGTGCCGGCGCTCGAGCCAGTCCCGCAGGACCGGCCCGAGCGCGTCGAGGGTTCGGCGGCCGAAGGCTGCGGTGGCGAGGTCCGCCGTCCAATGGACGACGATGGCGTCCCTCGCCTCCCGCCGGACGGCCTCCCGCTCTTCCGGGGCGGGGCGTTCTCCTCTCGCCCTCCGCCCCGCCGTCCATTCGTGCACTCTGGCGAGCACCCACGCCTCGAGCTCCCAAGGCGGGGTGCCGGCCAGAGCGCACGCCGCTGCACAGCCGACCGTGCGGTAGGCCCGCGCAACCCGCTGAGCAATGGCCCTCTGGGGCGCCCGCAACGCGGCGGCGTTCTCCCTCCTTCGGAGGGAGTCCTCCCAGATGGGGGCCCCGTACAGGGCCATGCTCTTCAGGATGCCGGCGTAGAGTTGCCGGCATCGTGCGCTGGGCCCCCCCAAATTGGGGAGAAGCCACGACAGCGCCCCCGCTGTTTTCAGCAGGCGCGCCGACAACCCGCTAAAATGCGGGCCGAAGCGCCACCTGCTGTCGATCACGAGGCCCAGATATTTCATCTGGGCCTTGATCTCGATCCTGACGCCCTCCACGAAGATGTGGGCGTCAGGCGGGGGGCGCTGCCGAGGCCCGTGGAACCACACGGCCTCGGTCTTGTGCAGCGCCACCTTCAGACCTAGGCGGCGGATCCTCGCTGCGACCAAGGATCCGCCCGCCGAGGCCAGGTTGGCCGCCTCCCTGAAACTCTCCCCCCGGGCGGTGAGGAGAGTGTCGTCCGCGTAGCAGATGACACTCGTGCCTCGGAGGAGAGTTCCCCGCAAGAGCCAATCGAAGCCGACGTTCCAGAGGAGAGGTCCTAAGACTGACCCCTGCGGAACGCCGGCCTCGGCGGGATATCGCCGGACCTGGCCAGTTCTGTCCACCAGGAGGATCGCCCGGTCCTCCAGGTAGCTGGCCAGCAGACTGCGCAGGTATCGAGGCACTCCGTGGAACCGGAGCGCCTCTAGGATGGTGGAGTGGGGAACAGAGTTGAAGGCGTTGGCAATGTCGAATGACACCGCCAACACTCCGTCCCCCGCCTCCATCGCCCCCTGCACCTGGCCCTTGAGGCAGGCCAGCGCGTCCACCGTCGAACGCTCAGCCCGAAAGCCGAACTGAGCGTCCGACAAGTCCGGCCCGACATCCCGCAGATGGCTCTTGACTCGAGCAGCTATTATCCCCTCGAACATTTTCCCGACCTCATCGAGGAGAACGATGGGCCGGTATGCCGAGGGGGAGTCTGCTGGGCGGCCCTCCTTGCGGAGGAGGCACAGCTGCCCCTCCTTCCACGGTTTCGGGAACCTCCCAGACGCAAGGCATGCGCTGAACAGGTCCCGAAACCGCTCCTCCATCAGAGTGGCGGCGATCGCCACCACCCTGGCGGGGACGCCGTCGGGCCCCGGAGCCGTCTTCTTGGCGCGGACGTGGAAAACCGCCGCGCCAAGCTCCGACTCCGTGACCGACGGAGGGGCCTCCTCTGCCTCCTCTTCCTCCAGCGGGGCTCCGCGCATCTCTGGCGGGGTGAAGCTGTCCCTGCGCGGGAACAGGGACCGAACCACCCCGTCCAGAAACGAGGGCTCCAGGGTCTCGGCAACCGGGGGGCCAAAGGGGCGCAACTTGTTGCGCGCTGCCTTATATGGCCTCCCGTAGGGGTCGTTGTCGAGACCCTCCAGCAGCTCGGCTCTCGCCGAGTCTATGGCGGCGGCGATGGCCCGATCGAGGACCAGTCTCGCCTCCGAGTACACCTCGTAGAGGTGGTCCTCGTTGGCCGGGTCCCGTCGACGCCGCCGTCGACTCCGCGTGTAGGCCCTCCTTGCCTCCACGCAAGCTGCTCGGAGCCCCGCCAGCTCCGCCGACCACCAGTACACGGCGCGTCCGTCTGGCGGTCGGCCAGACCGAGGCATGCTGGAGTTGCATACCTCGGTCAGAGACTGGCGCAGCTGCCCCGCTGCGGCGTCCACATCCAGACCGGCTGTAGGCGGCGACAGCCAGTCCTGGATGAACGCCGCCTCCCCCGCTGCCTCCCTGTCCAGGCGGGTCAGGGACCACCGCGGAAACGGCGATCGCCCCGAGAGGGGCCGCCTCCCGCCAGGGCCACCGGCGGAGATGTCGAACCGCACGTAGCGGTGGTCCGACATGGTCTCCACCGGGTCCACCCGCCAGTTCAGCACGCGCGCGGCCAACGCAGGGGTGGCAAAAGTGACGTCCACTATCGAGCCACCCTGCCGCCGCACGCATGTCTGGACGCTCCCCCTGTTCAGGAGGGAGAGTCCA
Organism: Gortyna flavago; assembly: GCA_963669345.1. NCBI lineage: Eukaryota > Metazoa > Arthropoda > Insecta > Lepidoptera > Noctuidae > Gortyna > Gortyna flavago. The sequence goes on along the minus strand of OY770141.1, from coordinate 18,120,474 downwards.
GAGGAGGCTGCCCACATCTCGACCGCCCGCCCGCGGGCGTCGGTGGCCGGGTTGCCCCAGGTCACCGACTTGGCATTCAGGTCTCCCAGCACGGAGGCCTGACGCGGAACCGCCCTGCCGACCACTGCGGCCAGGACTCCGAGAAAATTCTCAAAGTCCTGGAGAGGACGGTTTGGGGAGAAGTAGACGCCCACGAGCGCCACCTCTCCCCACGCGGCGGCCACGTATCCCGGTCCCCTCTCTAATAGCGAGAGGGGAGAGGAGTCCGTGGAAGACCGCGCCGCTAGTGCCACCAGGCCGTCCTCGTCACCCAGCCAGCTGCTGGGGATCGAGTACGGCTCGGCGACCACCGCTACGTTCACCAACCACTCGGCCATGACCTGCACTACCAGGTCCTGGGCCGCTCTGCAGTGGTTGGCGTTCGCCTGGAGGATGTGGTAGTCGGAGCACATTACTCCGACATCGCACGATCCTCCTCGGCTGCCGCAGCGGCGGCGACGACGGCAGCGGTGGTGGCGACAGGGCGAACCTGCGCCGGCACTATGCCCTTCTTGACGGGGGGCTTGCAGCCCCGGCCCGCCATCCTGTGGTCCGCGGGGCGGCCACTTGCAGCGCACGCCTTGCAGTGAGGCGTGGTGGCGCTGCAAGCGGCACTCTTGTGTCCCTCCTGTCCGCATCGGTAGCACGAGGCTCCCCAATCGGACTTGGAGGGACACGTGGCTCGGGTGTGGCCGAAGGCGCAGCACTTGAAGCAGCGCATAGGCTGGTCTTCAAGCGCTCGGACCACAGCCGAGCTGAGCCCCACGAGCAGCCGTCCCTTGGTCGCAGCAAGGACGGCCGCAGCCGCGGCAACAGGGCACTCGACGCGGACGATGCCCATGCCGCGGCGACCAACCCCGATGGCTCCGGCCCTCACTGCGGCAGCGACGCAGCCTCCAGCCGTGGCGACAGCCGCCACCACATCCTCCTTGGTGACCGAGTCGTCCAGCTCGGTCACCTCCAGGGATGCGGTCTTGACGGGCTTGACGACCGTCGCCACATCCGCGATGACCTCTTGCAACTTTGTTGCGAAGAGGTCCGCGTTAGCGCCGCGCTTCTCCCCCGAGAACTCGAAAATTCGAGCTCCGGCCTGGGTTCGGCGGCACGTAATGCCGCCGATCCCCAGCCGGGAGGGATCAGCATTCGTACGAGCCCGTCTTAGGACGGACTCGTACGTCTCGCCGCGCTCCGCGGCCTCCGGGGTGATGGTCACCACGACGGCCGCGGTTTTGGGAGGAATTAACTTCCTCCCGCCGGCTTTGGCTGGAGCCGCTTTCGCTGCCGCTGCAGGCGCAGTCGCAGCAGGCTTGGGGGCCGCCTTTCCCCCTGCCTTCTTCCTTCCCCTCCTGACCACTTCCGACCACGACATGTTGGCCGGGGTGGTGGAGGGAAGGAGGACGTCCTCCGCCTGCGAGGTCTGGGGGGCTGCTGCTGGAGGAGCAGCCGACGCAGCCGCCCCAGACGCACCCTCCGTGCCCGTGGTGGGGGGGGTTTGAGGAGCCGCCTTGCTCCCCTTGCCCTTCCCCTTGCCCTTGCCCGTGGAGGGCTTCTGGGCCTGGGGCTGCGCTCCCGATGCCGGGCCTGCTGCAGGCGCAGGTTCCGGCTCCCTCGGTGGCGGCTTGTCCGCCGCTAGCGGCGGGCGAAGCCGCCTTTCCGGCAAGAGCCGGTCCTCTATGCCTGCGAAACAGGCTCTGGTGAAGGCCCTCTCCTCCAATATAACCTTTCGGAATAATTCCTCAAGGTTAGTAGGGGAGGAGGAGCCCTCTACCACCGGCACCGGGGCAGGCTGGACAGGCTGGGCAGGCTGGGCAGACTGGGCAGGCCGAGCCGTGGCCTCAGCCAGCTTCTGGTGAAGCTGGCTGACCTCCGCCTGCAGGCGATCCACCCTCGCCTGCAGCTGCCGCGTCTCGTCGCTGGCCGTCCGCCGCACCAGCTCCAGGACAATGCCGTGCATGCTGGCTGCACGGCATTTGAGGGCCTTCTGGAAGGTCCCCTTCAAGTTCGACGACTTGGAGGCGACCTCCAGAACTTCCTCCTTGTCCTGGAGCGCCATGCGCTCCAGCTCCGCCAGGGAGTGGTCGGCGTACAGCACGGTGGACGTGCCGTAGCCAGCCCTCGACCTGGCGGCCCGCGCCTGCTGCTCCTTCGCAGCGACCCGCTCCTCCAGGTCCTGCTGGAGCTGCTCCCTCCTCTTCAGGCCTAGCTGACGCTCGGCGTCCACCAGGCCCACATCGTGGGTGGGAGCCGGAGCAGAAGTCGAAGCCCTCTTAGACTTCGGCTTCTTCCCCGACTTGCCCACCGATCCGGAGGAGCCCCCGGACCCGAGCCTCAGGTAGGCCCGCTTCCTATTGAGCCGGTCCGTCTCGGCCGCCGACGTGTCGACGACGGAGCTGTCGGTGTCCGACAGCAAGTCCGGCGTGCCGAACAGGCTGGCCGCAGAGGGTGCGCGGTCAGCCTCCGACGCCGAAACGTCGCCGGCGAGGCCCTGAGAAGGGCCTTTGGATTGGCCCTGAGAAGGGCCGTTTGAATCGCCCTGGGAGGGGCGATGGGTTAAAAATCGCCCGGAGGCGTCGCGAGGTGGTTTTTTATTCATCTGAAACGCAGCGCGCATCTATAGCTGCGAGTCACAGCGCACTTTAGCCGCCGGTCTGCCACTCCGTTACGGTGGTCAGACACGGCGTTGCCCAGGGGTCACGACGGGGACGTATGCGCTGTGGGGGGACCCCCCCCCCAACCTAACCTAACCTAACCTAACCTAACCTAACCATCTTCCGGTTACGCTTATACCTTCTAAATTGCGACGCGGGGAAAGAAAACGGTATATAAGATTGTTGGCGCCTCTGAAGGCATATTATTGACAGGTGGGGTTTACTTTTTAAGAAAAAAAGAGAAACTTCAGGACAACTATAGCTTTATTGAGCTATAGTTACTAGATTTACACAACTAAGTACAAGACACGGTTGAAAAAATGATACGTACGCCACAAAAGTCTGACGCTTCGCCAACGGGAGAGGACGGGACGACAGCGGGCCCCTCAAAAATCGCTCAGGTGCGGAAGAACATAAGCGATATCGAGGCAAAAACGAAAACACCACCAGTACTAAAGCTGAAATTCTCCACACCCGTTGCCGAAGCACGCGCCCTCATGCTTAAGGCAAAGGCACAGTTGGACATGTCAGGGAACATAAAGGCCACCATAAAACAGACGGTGACAGACTGTATAAAGGCGCTGTACGAAATTGTGAAAAAAATGGATAAACCGGAGGCGAGAGAAGAGAAAGGCAAAGGCGAAAGTGAAATCAAGCAGTCAGGAGAACCTGGAGATAACAGCGCAAGAATATTGAGTGAAATTTTGGAAGTTAAAGAAATTTTGAAAAGAAATGAACAAGAAGAACTCCCTGCCAGAATAGAAAGATCAAAAGTGGAGCTTAGCGACAAAATCGATGCGCAGATGGTAGAAATTAAAGAACTGAAGGCGGTCTCAAAGACACAAGCTGAGAAAATAGAAGCCCGAATGGGAAGCATGGGAACGTACGCGCAAGTCGCAGCGATGCCATCTCAGCCATCGGCTAGGAAAAACATGCACTCGATCATAGTGTCATCATCACATGAGGGTGACACATCAGACACTGTAGTCGATAAAATTCGAGCGACTGTCGACGCAAAGAGCACAGGACTTAGGATAGACCATCTGCGCAGAGCGAAGAACCAGTCGGTGATCATAAGCTGCTCGGAAAAAGACGAAATAGGAAGAGTATCGGCAAAACTAAAAAACTCCAAAGGGGATTTAAACGTTGAGGAGGCAGTCAACAAGAACCCGCTCGTGGTCGTCAGGGATGTAATGAACTACATAACTGACGACGACCTGGTGACGGCAATAAGATCCCAGAACGGACACCTCCTGGAGGGAGCCGAAATCAGCGAGGGTGACATCCGGGTCATGTATAAGCGAAGGGCGAGAAACCCGCTGACGAGCCATGTGATAATGCGTGTCAAACCAGTGATTTGGCAGAGGCTGACCTCGGCGGGCCGAATCCATGTGGACCTGCAGAGGGTGGTTGTAAGAGACCAGAGCCCGCTTATCCAATGCACAAAGTGCCTCGGATACGGACATAGCAGGAAGTACTGCACAGAGCCCGCAGTCCTTTGCAGCCACTGTGGTGAACCGCACACTAGAGCAGAGTGTCCCGGTTTCACCCTCAATGAACAACCTAAATGCAGAAACTGTAGCCAGAATAAGAAGGACGCAGCACATAACGCTTTTGATAGCGAGTGTCCCACGAGGAAAAAGTGGGACGCGCTGGCCAGGTCATCGATAGCATACTGCTAAGGTGGTGACGAAGACAGGTGCAAAAACGGCCGAAATAACGTATCGTGTTGTGCAGGCGAACCTCCAGAAGAAAAAATTAGCAACCGAAGAACTCATACTCGAAGCCGGGCGCAAAAACATCAGGTACGCTCTCGTGCAAGAACCCTATGTTGGGGCGAAAGGGGAAATGAAAACCTACCCTGGGACAAGAGTTTTTCAAGCAACAAAAACAGCCGACAAAAACATCAAAGCCGCAATAGTCATTTTCGATAGTGGGGTGGACGCAGTGATGGACCCGACACTGACAACTGAAAATATAGTGGTTGTGAGGTTAACAGTGGAGGACACCAGCATCGTGGCAGCGTCCATCTACTTCGAGGACTACCTCGATATAGAACCATACCTCGACCAGCTGAGGGAAATAGTAAAAAAGACAGAAGGAGTGAAACTGTTGGTGGGAGGAGATGTAAACGCATGGAGTACATGGTGGGGAAGCGAGAGAGAGGACGAAAGGGGTAAACTTCTATCTGGAACCCTAGATGAACTCAACCTCCATGTGCTAAATTGCGGAAACATCCCAACATTTGATACCATTCGTGGGGGAAAGCGGTTCAAAAGCACAGTAGACATCACGGCCTGTTCAGACAACATGCTTCGACACGTGGAGGAATGGAGAGTGGATGAGGATATGACGAGTTCGGACCACAATGCTATAGCACTTAGAATAACAACAAACAAAGGAATTGGGAATAAAATTAAATATAGTAACACTAGAGTATATAATACTAAAAAAGCAGACTGGGAAAGCTTTCGGGAAGAATTGGAAAAATTGTTGCGGGAAAATAAAATTGATAAAACATACATAGATAATATAAACAGTTTAGAAGGGTTAGAAAAATGTACAGAGGAATTAACAAAATGTATTACAGAAACTTGCGATAAGACAGTACCTAGAATAAAGAAAATAGATAAAATATACTTACCATGGTGGAACGAAGAACTCGAACAGCTAAAAAATTCAATGTGCACGAAGAAGCGAAGAATCCGTTGCGCAGCACCACGTCGTCGGGAATGGGTCGTGATGGAGTACCTGAGGGCAAAGGAAGAATATGAGTTACGAGCAAGCAAGGCACAAACTGAAAGTTGGAAAAGCTTTTGCGGGAGGCAGGACAAGGAGAGCGTTTGGGATGGCATATATAGAGTAATCATAAAGACAAAAAAGAGGCACGAAGATCAGCCAATAGTTCAAAATGGTGAGGCTTTAGACTCAGCTGAATCTGCCAGGGTCCTGGCGGAAACTTTCTTCCCAGACGATGATGAAAAGGAAGACAATCTCGAACACGCCAAGATAAGGGAAGCAGCGGCGCGATCTGAGGAAGGCATACCAGAGGAAATGATGGATCCACCTTTCACTCTTGCCGAGCTTAGGTATGCAACAAGGAGTTTTAACCCGAAGAAGGCGCCGGGCCCTGACGGTTTCACCACTGATATCTGCGAAGCCGCCATTGGTAACAATGAACAAGTATTCCTGGCTATGACAAACAAATGCCTCGAACTGTCCTGTTTCCCGGAAAAGTGGAAGGAAGCAGCGGTCGTCGTTTTAAGAAAACCTGGGAAGGATAATTATAACCATCCAAAATCTTACCGACCGATTGGACTTTTGCCTGTCCTCGGAAAAATCTTAGAGAAGATGCTGGTGCGGAGACTCAGGTGGCACATATTGCCGCGGATGAACCCACGGCAGTATGGGTTTGTGCCGCAGCGTAGTACGGAGGACGCACTGTACGACATGGTGCAGCATATAGATTTAAGGCTGAAGGATAAGGACATGGTAGTAGTGGTCTCGCTAGACATAGAAGGGGCGTTTGATAGTGCGTGGTGGCCAGCAATAAAAAATCGCCTAGCGGAGAAAAAATGTCCACTGAACCTCCGAAAACTGGTCGGCAACTACCTGGAAAACAGAAAAGTGGCGGTGAGATATGCCGGAGCTGAATATAAAAAGAAGACCTCAAAAGGATGCGTACAAGGATCGATCGCAGGGCCCACGTTCTGGAACCTCCTCCTCGACCCGCTGCTGGACGAACTCGAGGAGAGGAACACATACTGCCAGGCATTTGCAGACGACGTGGTCCTTATTTTTTCTGGAAGAACTGCTCTACATTTGGAGACTGAAGCCAATGCCAGCCTGGCACATGTGCAGCGGTGGGGTGTTCGAAACAAACTCAAGTTCGCGCCACACAAAACGCATGCAATGCTAATTACAAATAAGCTAAAATTCGACACACCACGGCTGCACATGGGCGGGGTTGACATTGAGCTCGTCGAAGAGATCAAACTTCTAGGATTAATAATGGACCGGAAGATGACCTTCCGGAGCCACGTCACTTACGTCTGCAAAAAAGCAATTAACATCTTTAGGCAGCTATCCGGCGCGGCAAAGGTAACCTGGGGATTAAACCCGGAAGTAGTAAGGGTTATCTATACTGCGGTTGTGGAGCCGGTTATCCTATACGCAGCTAGTGTATGGGCCAGAGCGGCCGACAGGATCTATATCCAAAAGCAGCTTAACACAGTTATGAGGGGCTTCGCCCAGAAAATATGCAGGTCATACAGAACGGTGTCTTTGAATTCGGCCCTAATACTGACAGGATTGCTGCCGCTTGACCTGAGAGTCAAGGAAGCGGCATCCGTATACGAGGCGAAGAGAGGCAAGCCTCAGCCAATTCTTAGAGACCGGTCTGTCGAGGAGAAAGCGAGTTTCTTGGCGAGGCCTCACCCGGCTGATGAAGAGGACCTCAAATTCCAATGCTTGGAGAGTGACGCGGAGGTACAGCTGCGCATGAGGGAGGGTACAGTGCAAATATTCACAGATGGGAGCAAAATTGATGGAAAAGTTGGTGCTGCCCTTTCCTGGTGGAAAGGGACAGACGAAACTAAAAACAAGAAATACAAGCTCGAGGAGTACTGTACCGTCTTTCAGGCGGAGCTGTATGCAGTACATAAAGCTACGGAATTGATCGCGCGTAGCCCGGAAGAAGAGTTCGGCATATTTAGTGACTCCAGGTCAACCCTAGAGCTTCTGAGGAATAACGACACCTGCAACCCACTCGTTCTGGAGACAAGAAAGAACGTCAAACAATTAAGGAACGAAGGAAAAAACGTTCAGCTTTACTGGGTTAAAGCCCACGTTGGGATACGAGGGAACGAAAGGGCAGACGAATTAGCGAAAACAGCGGCACTGAAAAGCAAAAAGAGACCTGATTTTGACAAATGTCCTATCTCATTTGTCAAACGAACCATTAGAAGTGGTTCGATTGACAAATGGGAAGAAAGATATCAAAAAGATAGCCAAGCAAGCGTCACAAAAATATTTTTCCCCTCAGCCACAAACGCTTACAGACTAAGCAGGAGCATCCACCTCACACACCTGCACACACAACTCTTCACAGGGCACGGGGGCTTCTCCCATTATTTAAACCGGTTTAAGAAGAAGGACTCACCTGCATGTATTTGCGACCCCGACGCGGAAGAATCGATCTTGCACCTTGTAGTCGAGTGTCCAGTGTTTGGGTTTGCCAGATACAACCTGGAAAACGAAATAGAAACAAAAATATGTAAAGATAATATATCCACTATAATGACTAACAATGACACTCGGAATAAATTTTTAGACTTTTGCATAAGCATAATAAGAATTGTTATAAATAGAAATAAAACGTAGACAAAGAAAATTAACACAGTAAATATAGTGAGTTATATTATACAACGTGTTAAAGAATAAAGCAAGCAAAAAAAAAAAAAAAAAAAAAAAAAAAAAAAAAAAAAAAAAAAAAAAAAAAAAAAAAAAAAAAAAAAAAACCGATGTACCATAAATATAACAAAGAAAAACAAAAGAAAATTAAATAAGAAAAAATATATATATATTTACTGGATAAAAGCCCTGAAGACAACTTGTAATTACCAAAAAAGGAAAGAAATACACCACCTGACAACAGAGAATAAAGAAACGAAATAGAAAAACAAAAGAGAAAAATGACAAAATAAGCCTCCGACCGCAATATCGGAGAGAACCGTGTCAGGGCAGGAGTGTGGTTTTAGCCGGTAAGAGTCCGGCACTGCCCAGACTGCCTCACCAGTGAGACAGTCTGGGCGTCCATGAGGATTTCCCACTCCTGCCAAAACAAAAAAAAAAAAAAAAAAAAAAAAACCTAACCTAACCTAACCTAACCTTTTTTTTTTTTTTTTTTTTTTTTTTTTTTTTTTTTTTTTTTTTTGTCGCTGAGAAATGACATTACGCATCTCCGCTCGTCGGGGGACGAGACGGAGTATGTGGGACTCCCTGCCAGAGTGGCAGTATACCCACTAAAACTCAGCGGTGTTCCCTCGGCGCCGTGATGGGAGGGTCATGGGAAACCGGCTCAGCCTTTACTTCCACGACCCTCCCGGCGCATGCCCGCCTAGCTGGCGGGCCCCGCGTGCCCCCCGAGCGGGAGCTGGGGGGCGACGGGAATGGCCGAGAACACCTGGCCATTCCCGTCCAACACTGGTGGAGGCGCGTGCGATGCAAGCGAGGGTGCCCCCGCACCCGTCGCCTGCTGGCCTCCACCTGGGAGGAGTCGGAGATGACCGTCATACTGACGTCTTCTCCGACCCCTCCTCCGCCTTCGGAGCGGCGCCGCGAGAGGGTCTTCCTCCCGCGCGCGCTCCGCCGCCTCCTTCTGGGACATGACGTGTTCGCAGAAGGAGGCGACTGCCGCCCAGGACCCCTCGTCCCTCAGCATGGCGTTGACCACGCCGGGGAGCGAGAGGTCCGTTCCGATCGCCGCCGTGAGACTGCGGCGCGGCTCGGACCACGACGGGCACACCGCGAGAGTGTGCTGCGCCGTGTCCTCCGCCGCGCCACAGTCGTGACACGACGGCGTCTCCTCCCGTCCGATCCGGTGCAGGTACGATCCGAAACAGCCGTGCCCGGACAGCACCTGCACCAGACGGAACGAGAGGAACCCGTGCCGCCGCTCGAGCCAGTCCCGCAGGACCGGCCCGAGCGCGTCGAGGGTTCGGCGGCCGAAGGCTGCGGTGGCGAGGTCCGCCGTCCAATGGACGACGATGGCGTCCCTCGCCTCCCGCCGGACGGCCTCCCGCTCTTCCGGGGCGGGGCGTTCTCCTCTCGCCCTCCGCCCCGCCGTCCATTCGTGCACTCTGGCGAGCACCCACGCCTCGAGCTCCCAAGGCGGGGTGCCGGCCAGAGCGCACGCCGCTGCACAGCCGACCGTGCGGTAGGCCCGCGCAACCCGCTGAGCAATGGCCCTCTGGGGCGCCCGCAACGCGGCGGCGTTCTCCCTCCGTCGGAGGGAGTCCTCCCAGATGGGGGCCCCGTACAGGGCCATGCTCTTCAGGATGCCGGCGTAGAGTTGCCGGCATCGTGCGCTGGGCCCCCCCAAATTGGGGAGAAGCCACGACAGCGCCCCCGCTGTCTTCAGCAGGCGCGCCGACAGCCCGCTAAAATGCGAGCCGAAGCGCCACCTGCTGTCGATCACGAGGCCCAGATATTTCATCTGGGCCTTGATCTCGATCCTGACGCCCTCCACGAAGATGTGGGCGTCAGGCGGGGGGCGCTGCCGAGGCCCGTGGAACCACACGGCCTCGGTCTTGTGCAGCGCCACCTTCAGACCTAGGCGGCGGATCCTCGCTGCGACCAAGGATCCGCCCGCCGAGGCCAGGTTGGCCGCCTCCCTGAAACTCTCCCCCCGGGCGGTGAGGAGAGTGTCGTCCGCGTAGCAGACGACACTCGTGCCTCGGAGGAGAGTTCCCCGCAAGAGCCAATCGAAGCCGACGTTCCAGAGGAGAGGTCCTAAGACTGACCCCTGTGGAACGCCGGCCTCGGCGGGATATCGCCGGACCTGGCCAGTTCTGTCCACCAGGAGGATCGCCCGGTCCTCCAGGTAGCTGGCCAGCAGACTGCGCAGGTATCGAGGCACTCCGTGGAACCGGAGCGCCTCTAGGATGGTGGAGTGAGGAACAGAGTTGAAGGCGTTGGCGATGTCGAACGACACCGCCAACACTCCGTCCCCCGCCTCCATCGCCCCCTGCACCTGCCCCTTGAGGCAGGCCAGCGCGTCCACCGTCGAACGCTCAGCCCGAAAGCCGAACTGAGCGTCCGACAAGTCCGGCCCGACATCCCGCAGATGGCTCTTCACGCGAGCAGCTATTATCCCCTCGAACATCTTTCCGACCTCATCGAGGAGAACGATGGGCCGGTATGCCGAGGGGGAGTCTGCTGGGCGGCCCTCCTTACGGAGGAGGCACAGCTGCCCCTCCTTCCACGGTTTCGGGAACCTCCCAGACGCAAGGCATGCGCTGAAGAGGTCCCGAAACCGCTCCTCCATCAGAGTGGCGGCGATCGCCACCACCCTGGCGGGGACGCCGTCGGGTCCCGGAGCCGTCTTCTTGGCGCGGACGTGGAAAACCGCCGCGCCAAGTTCCGACTCCGTGACCGGAGGGGCCTCCTCAGCCTCCTCGTCCTCCAGCGGGGCTCCGCGCATCTCTGGCGGGGTGAAGCTGTCCCTGCGCGGGAACAGGGACCGAACCACCCCGTCCAGAAACGAGGGCTCCAGGGTCTCGGCAACCGGGGGGCCAAAGGGGCGCAGCTTGTTGCGCGCCGCCTTATATGGCCTCCCGTAGGGGTCGTTGTCGAGACCCTCCAGCAGCTCGGCTCTCGCCGAGTCTCTGGCGGCGGCGATGGCCCGATAACCTAACCTAACCTTTTTTTTTTTTTTTTTTTTTTTTTGTCGCTGAGAAATGACATTACGCATCTCCGCTCGTCGGGGGACGAGACGGAGTATGTGGGACTCCCTGCCAGAGTGGCAGTATACCCACTAAAACTCAGCGGTGTTCCCTCGGCGCCGTGATGGGAGGGTCATGGGAAACCGGCTCAGCCTTTACTTCCACGACCCTCCCGGCGCATGCCCGCCTAGTTGGCGGGCCCCGCGTGCCCCCCGAGCGGGAGCTGGGGGGCGACGGGAATGGCCGAGAACACCTGGCCATTCCCGTCCGACACTGGTGGAGGCGCGTGCGATGCAAGCGAGGGTGCCCCCGCACCCGTCGCCTGCTGGCCTCCACCTGGGAGGAGTCGGAGATGACCGTCATACTGACGTCTTCTCCGACCCCTCCTCCGCCTTCGGAGCGGCGCCGCGAGAGGGTCTTCCTCCCGCGCGCGCTCCGCCGCCTCCTTCTGGGACATGACGTGTTCGCAGAAGGAGGCGACTGCCGCCCAGGACCCCTCGTCCCTCAGCATGGCGTTGACCACGCCGGGGAGCGAGAGGTCCGTTCCGATCGCCGCCGTGAGACTGCGGCGCGGCTCGGACCACGACGGGCACACCGCGAGAGTGTGCTGCGCCGTGTCCTCCGCCGCGCCACAGTCGTGACACGACGGCGTCTCCTCCCGTCCGATCCGGTGCAGGTACGATCCGAAACAGCCGTGCCCGGACAGCACCTGCACCAGACGGAACGAGAGGAACCCGTGCCGCCGCTCGAGCCAGTCCCGCAGGACCGGCCCGAGCGCGTCGAGGGTTCGGCGGCCGAAGGCTGCGGTGGCGAGGTCCGCCGTCCAATGGACGACGATGGCGTCCCTCGCCTCCCGCCGGACGGCCTCCCGCTCTTCCGGGGCGGGGCGTTCTCCTCTCGCCCTCCGCCCCGCCGTCCATTCGTGCACTCTGGCGAGCACCCATGCCTCGAGCTCCCAAGGCGGGGTGCCAGCCAGAGCGCACGCCGCTGCACAGCCGACCGTGCGGTAGGCCCGCGCAACCCGCTGAGCAATGGCCCTCTGGGGCGCCCGCAACGCGGCGGCGTTCTCCCTCCTTCGGAGGGAGTCCTCCCAGATGGGGGCCCCGTATAGGGCCATGCTCTTCAGGATGCCGGCGTAGAGTTGCCGGCATCGTGCGCTGGGCCCCCCCAAATTGGGGAGAAGCCACGACAGCGCCCCCGCTGTTTTCAGCAGGCGCGCCGACAGCCCGCTAAAATGCGGGCCGAAGCGCCACCTGCTGTCGATCACGAGGCCCAGATATTTCATCTGGGCCTTGATCTCGATCCTGACGCCCTCCACGAAGATGTGGGCGTCAGGCGGGGGGCGCTGCCGAGGCCCGTGGAACCACACGGCCTCGGTCTTGTGCAGCGCCACCTTCAGACCTAGGCGGCGGATCCTCGCTGCGACCAAGGATCCGCCCGCCGAGGCCAGGTTGGCCGCCTCCCTGAAACTCTCCCCCCGGGCGGTGAGGAGAGTGTCGTCCGCGTAACAGATGACACTCGTGCCTCGGAGGAGAGTTCCCCGCAAGAGCCAATCGAAGCCGACGTTCCAGAGGAGAGGTCCTAAGACTGACCCCTGCGGAACGCCGGCCTCGGCGGGATATCGCCGGACCTGGCCAGTTCTGTCCACCAGGAGGATCGCCCGGTCCTCCAGGTAGCTGGCCAGCAGACTGCGCAGGTATCGAGGCACTCCGTGGAACCGGAGCGCCTCTAGGATGGTGGAGTGGGGAACAGAGTTGAAGGCGTTGGCGATGTCGAACGACACCGCCAACACTCCGTCCCCCGCCTCCATCGCCCCCTGCACCTGCCCCTTGAGGCAGGCCAGCGCGTCCACCGTCGAACGCTCAGCCCGAAAGCCGAACTGAGCGTCCGACAAGTCCGGCCCGACATCCCGCAGATGGCTCTTGACTCGAGCAGCTATTATCCCCTCGAACATTTTACCGACCTCATCGAGGAGAACGATGGGCCGGTATGCCGAGGGGGAGTCTGCTGGGCGGCCCTCCTTGCGAAGGAGGCACAGCTGCCCCTCCTTCCACGGTTTCGGGAACCTCCCAGACGCAAGGCATGCGCTGAAGAGGTCCCGAAACCGCTCCTCCATCAGAGTGGCGGCGATCGCCACCACCCTGGCGAACCTAACCTAACCTTTTTTTTTTTTTTTTTTTTTTTTTTTTTTTTTTTTTTTTTTTTTTTTTTTTTGTCGCTGAGAAATGACATTACGCATCTCCGCTCGTCGGGGGACGAGACGGAGTATGTGGGACTCCCTGCCAGAGTGGCAGTATACCCACTAAAACTCAGCGGTGTTCCCTCGGCGCCGTGATGGGAGGGTCATGGGAAACCGGCTCAGCCTTTACTTCCACGACCCTCCCGGCGCATGCCCGCCTAGCTGGCGGGCCCCGCGTGCCCCCCGAGCGGGAGCTGGGGGGCGACGGGAATGGCCGAGAACACCTGGCCATTCCCGTCCGACACTGGTGGAGGCGCGTGCGATGCAAGCGAGGGTGCCCCCGCACCCGTCGCCTGCTGCCCTCCACCTGGGAGGAGTCGGAGATGACCGTCATACTGACGTCTTCTTCGACCCCTTCTCCGCCTTCGGAGCGGCGCCGCGAGAGGGTCTTCCTCCCGCGCGCGCTCCGCCGCCTCCTTCTGGGACATGACGTGTTCGCAGAAGGAGGCGACTGCCGCCCAGGACCCCTCGTCCCCCAGCATGGCGTTGACCACGCCGGGGAGCGAGAGGTCCGTTCCGATCGCCGCCGTGAGACTGCGGCGCGGCTCGGACCACGACGGGCACACCGCGAGAGTGTGCTGCGCCGTGTCCTCCGCCGCGCCACAGTCGTGACACGACGGCGTCTCCTCCCGTCCGATCCGGTGCAGGTACGATCCGAAACAGCCGTGCCCGGACAGCACCTGCACCAGACGGAACGAGAGGAACCCGTGCCGCCGCTCGAGCCAGTCCCGCAGGACCGGCCCGAGCGCGTCGAGGGTTCGGCGGCCGAAGGCTGCGGTGGCGAGGTCCGCCGTCCAATGGACGACGATGGCGTCCCTCGCCTCCCGCCGGACGGCCTCCCGCTCTTCCGGGGCGGGGCGTTCTCCTCTCGCCCTCCGCCCCGCCGTCCATTCGTGCACTCTGGCGAGCACCCACGCCTCGAGCTCCCAAGGCGGGGTGCCGGCCAGAGCGCACGCCGCTGCACAGCCGACCGTGCGGTAGGCCCGCGCAACCCGCTGAGCAATGGCCCTCTGGGGCGCCCGCAACGCGGCGGCGTTCTCCCTCCGTCGGAGGGAGTCCTCCCAGATGGGGGCCCCGTACAGGGCCATGCTCTTCAGGATGCCGGCGTAGAGTTGCCGGCATCGTGCGCTGGGCCCCCCCAAATTGGGGAGAAGCCACGACAGCGCCCCCGCTGTCTTCAGCAGGCGCGCCGACAGCCCGCTAAAATGCGGGCCAAAGCGCCACCTGCTGTCGATCACGAGGCCCAGATATTTCATCTGGGCCTTGATCTCGATCCTGACGCCCTCCACGAAGATGTGGGCGTCAGGCGGGGGGCGCTGCCGAGGCCCGTGGAACCACACGGCCTCGGTCTTGTGCAGCGCCACCTTCAGACCTAGGCGGCGGATCCTCGCTGCGACCAAGGATCCGCCCGCCGAGGCCAGGTTGGCCGCCTCCCTGAAACTCTCCCCCCGGGCGGTGAGGAGAGTGTCGTCCGCGTAACAGATGACACTCGTGCCTCGGAGGAGAGTTCCCCGCAAGAGCCAATCGAAGCCGACGTTCCAGAGGAGAGGTCCTAAGACTGACCCCTGCGGAACGCCGGCCTCGGCGGGATATCGCCGGACCTGGCCAGTTCTGTCCACCAGGAGGATCGCCCGGTCCTCCAGGTAGCTGGCCAGCAGACTGCGCAGGTATCGAGGCACTCCGTGGAACCGGAGCGCCTCTAGGATGGTGGAGTGAGGAACAGAGTTGAAGGCGTTGGCGATGTCGAACGACACCGCCAACACTCCGTCCCCCGCCTCCATCGCCCCCTGCACCCGCCCCTTGAGGCAGGCCAGCGCGTCCACCGTCGAACGCTCAGCCCGAAAGCCGAACTGAGCGTCCGACAAGTCCGAACCTAACCTAACCTAACCCAGTAACCGACTTACACTCGCACGTACAACATCTGCTCCGCGTAAAAAATTCACTAAAAATAGACGCGTTGAGTTACGTACGCGGAAACGGTACCAGTGGAATTGTGCAGTTACCGAACACCAGGAAACGTGTGGGCAAGTGTCTACCTCCACGGGTCGAAGAGCAGGACCTTCGCAAAGTCTACAGCGAATAAGTCACCACAGGTCAGTGGAGCCGTCTTACCTACAATACACCGAAGAGTCGCGGCAGAGCCCTATCCAACAACACCAGGACCAGGAAAATCGGAGTAGCGGTTTGGGATTTATTAAGGTGCGAAAGTACGCCAAAAACACGTGGTTTCAGTGAAAATAACCTCACTTTTAGCACCACGTGCTTTCAAACCACGAGGCGAGACATACAACCAGCGATCCCAGCCCTCACTGGAGACTCCGAAGCCGGCCGAGGAATCTGTCTGCAGACCAGCCATCAGTGTGACGACTTCACGACTCATCGCGAGGTAAGCCCCGAGGGAACTCCTAAACCCTTCATCCCACCCCCCCCGAGCTTGGGCTCATCCGACTCGGGACTCCAAGACCCTTCCAAAGACACCCTTCACCACCAACCCCCCCCCCCCCCCCCGTCAATCTACCCCCCCCCCCTCTGCTAGTTATACTAACCCCGCTCCCCGCTTCCCATATACCCTTCTGATACCCGCGCAAGGCTACCCCTCCCCCTCACCCCTCCTCCGCCCCGCGCTCATTACCCCCCCTCCCTTATTTAACCTCACTCCCTACCCTTCTGGTCTCTGTACGAGACCCCCCACCCAACCCCTCCCTCACCCCCCTCTATAGTCTCCCTACGAGACCTCCCCCCCCCAACCCCCCTCCCTCACCCCCCCTCTATAGTCTCCCCACGAGACCTCCCCCCCCCAACCCCCCTCCCTCACCCCCCCTCTATAGTCTCCCCACGAGACCTCCCCCCCCCTCACCCCCCTCTCGGCTACCTCACCCCCCCGCGGTCTATCTTCGCACCCCGTGGACCTAGGAAGTCGAGATTGGGCTCATTTGAAAGGGCGCAAAACACTCTTCAATTTGGCCCCAACGGAACCCTGACTTTCACAGCCCACACCAACATCTCATCCGGTTACGCCCGAAAGTTCTACTGGAACCACTACCAGCGTGCACACAGGACTCAGACCATCCGAGTCCCGAGCAGTTTTCGGACTCCTCACGGACAGCAGCAGCAGAACATCAGCGCATCATCCACCATCATCCGTGAGTCCATCTACAATTAAAAAAAAAAAAAAAAAAAAAAAAAAAAAAAAAAAAAAAAAAAAAAAAAAAAATTGTAGTAAATATCACATTCAAGTAATATTAAGTCTAATTTAGTTTTAAACTAACCCTAACCAAACTTAACCTTATAACATAATATAACCCTAACCCAACGTAACCTTAACCTTAACTAACTTTAACCCAACATAACCTCAACCTTACCTAACCCTAACCCACTATATTCAAATATAATCCTAACCTACAACATTAACATAACTCTAACAGTCTAAAATACCCAATCCACAACATCTCCAAAAACAAAAATGGCATCAAACCAGTCCACAACATCTCGGAAAATGACCACGGAAGCCGTAAAGGCCCCGAAATCCCTTAGGGAAAAAGTGCTCAAGAACACGGCAAAATCTGTGGTCTCGGAGAAGTCGGCCCACCCGCCGCAGAGGCCTCAGGCGCCGAGGGCAGCGTCGGAACCGGATGTCACGAGCATCACGCCGCCGCTGCCTTCGGCGCCTGGGGCGTCTCAGACGGAGGACCGGAGGAGAATCTCCGAAATCGTAATCAACTGGGAGCAGTGTGACATCTCCCCCCCCCAACAGATCATCTCGGACGAGGAAAGCTCGGTGGCCTCCTCAGTAAGCCAAACTGAGAGTGGGCGACCGAGCCTTCTCTACCGAACCCCAAGGAGGGGCACAGGGGTGGAGATGGACCTGGCCACCAGGGAGGCCAACACTCTACTCCAGAAGGGCAAGGATGCACTGGAACAAGCGGGTAACATGAAAAGGGAGTGTAAGGCCACAGCCCATGAGTGCCTACAGGGCCTGTACGAGACGGCCCTGTCACTGGCAGACTCGAGGGCGCGCCATAAGTTCAACCTCGAGAAGGAGCGCTCTCGACACGCAAAAGAGCTTTTGCGGGTCGAGAGAGCTCACACTCGAGAGTTAATGGCGCTAAAGGTGGACCTCTCCCTCATGCGGACTGACGTGACGGACACCAAAAAAGAGGCAAAAGGGATCCGGGAATGGCTCGGGCATGAGACCCTTGAAGCCTTCAAGGGCATCAAGGAGGTTAAAGACGAGGTTACATCGGCGAGCCACAAAAACCTAAAGGAGCATGAGAGGACGAGGCAGGAAAGTGTAAGAGCCCCCGGGGATACCCAGAGGGATACAACGGGAGCTAGTTTGTCACGCCTCGACAAAAACATGACCAGCATTTCAAACCAGCTGGACGTGCTCCGGCAGGCCCTAGAGAGGCTCAAAGAGGACCTCGCCCGGCCAAGAAACACCGAGACGGACCCGAGTAGCCAGGACACGTCAGACCTGCTGAAAACCACCAAATTCGAAGAGGAGGTTGAAAAACTGAAGCACCAACTTCAGGCCATTGCCAACAGGCCTGTACCATCCCCTCCACCACCACACCCACCCATAAACATTACACAACATCTAAAACCCATTTCCGAGAGGCTGGAGATTGTCTCGGCGGACCTCCGTGAGCTGCGCGACAAAGAGCCTCCAATCCTGGCGCCTCCGGCGTTAAATCTGGAAGCGGAACTCGCAGTCGGGGAGGTCAAGAAGACACTCCAACACATACAGAAGGGGGTGGAGGACCTGAGCAAAGCGGATAGACCGCCTCAACATCAGCAGGGGCCCAAAACCTTTGCTCAGGTCGCTAGCACACCCAAGCCCCCCAAACCAGCACTGACACAACCAAACCACACCCTGATCGTCTCGTCGACGGACCCCCAGCACACAGGGGACAACGTGATCGAGAGGATCAGGACCGCACTGGATCTGAAAACGAGCGGAGCCCGGGTCGACGCGGTCCGTAAGGCCCGCAACCAAAAAGTGGTCCTCAGGTGCGCCAGCAAGGGCGACCTGAAAAAGGTCAAGGACCAAATGGAGTTGAACCCAGGGCTCAAGGTCCAGGAGCCGAGACCCCAAAACCCGTTGGTGTGCATCAGAGGTGTGCTGTCCAGCTACAGCGACGGGGAGATCGTAGACCTCCTAAAAGCGCAGAACCAACATCTTCTGCAAAACGTCGCTGTGGAAGGACAGTTCATTAAGATGCGGTACAGGAAGCGCGCCAGAAACCCGCACGAATGCCATCCCGTTCTGGAGCTCTCCCCGGAGCTCTGGAAGTCCTTCACCGCGGTGAAAAAGGTACACCTGGGCATCCAGAGATGCTCGATTGAGGACCAGTCCCCTCTTGTGCAGTGCACCAAGTGCCTCGCATATGGTCACAATAAGGCCATATGCAAGGCCGCGAAAGAAGTCTGCGGATACTGCAGCGGTGCACATAACATCAGGGACTGCCTCACTCGGGTGGACGGCAAACAGCCCACATGCGCCAACTGCAAGTTGGCCCACGGGAAGGACGGCGACCTGGCACACACAGCGTTCAGCGCAGACTGTCAGGAACGCCAAAAGTGGGATGGCATAGCAAGATCCCGCGTTTCTTATTGCTGAAGGCACCCTCAACACACCAACCAACCAACTGGTCACCCCCGGAATCGCTCCAAGACCGACAGCAAGATTGCGCTTCATCCAGGTAAATCTTCAGCGCTCCAAGCTGGCCACGGAAGAACTCCACTTGGCGGCTCGGGCTAGGGGAATTTCAGTAGCACTTGTTCAAGAACCCTACGTAGGAAGAACAGGTGTGATGAAACAAAGTCCCGGCACACAAGTCATCCAGTGCAGCCTCAACCGTCAAAAACCAGTAAAAGCAGCGATCGTCGTCTTCGGCAACAACCTGGAGGTCATCCATGACCCTCAGCTTGTGACTGAGAACGTCGCCGCTGTTTTGCTGAAAGTGGGTCAGCTCAGCTTTGGGGTGCTATCGGTCTATTTCGAGGGGGACCAGGACATCGAACCATACCTCTCGGAAACACAACACACATCACAACAACTCAAAACACAAAACATCCTGGTGGGAGGAGATGTAAACGCCTGGAGCCAGTGGTGGGGAAGTGTCTCCGAAAACCATCGCGGGGCGGCGTACAGCTCTTTCCTCAATGAACGGGATCTCCACATTCTGAATACAGGCCAAACACCAACTTTCGAGACGTACAGAGGAGACAGGTGGTGTACGAGTGTCGTTGACGTGACTGCGTGCAGTACGTCGCTGTTGGGTAAGATCGAGGAGTGGCGAGTGGAAAGAAGCTTGACAACTTCAGACCACAACGCAATAACCTTCTCGATGCGCCTAGAAAAGGCCTTGGAACCCCTAAGGCCAATCTCGACGCGCATCTACAACACTAAGAAGGCAAAGTGGTCTGACTTCAACTCCCACTTCAAGACAAGCCTAGCGGACACCAACATCACCAAAGTCAGAGTCTCGGAAGTTACAAACCCTGAAGAATTGGAGAACATCATCACGATGTACACCGAAAACATCCACCGTTCATGCGAGGAAACGATCCCAAGACTGGGGTCGCCTAAACACGACGTTAAGCCGCCGTGGTGGACGCCTTCTCTGGATCGGCTCAAAAAAGATGCCATGAGAAAGAAGAGAAGGATCCGGAACGCGGCCGCCAGTCGGAGACACTTCACCATCCAGGAGTACGTACAGGCAAAACAAACATACACCACAGCAGCAGCGGAGGCAGCCACAGCCAACTGGAAGGAGTTCTGCTCGAAGCAGGACCGAGAGAGCATGTGGGACGGCATCTACAGGGTACTAAGGAAGACAGCCAGAAGACAGGACGATGCGCTCCTGAGAAACACCGCAGGCGAGACGCTCAGTCCAGAGCAATCCGCGGATCTTCTGGCAAAAACCTTCTACCCAGACGACTCAACGGATGCCGAACAGCCATACCACAGAGAGCTCAGGAGGTTAGCGGAGGAGAAGCACCCGCAAGGACTGTCTGCCGATGAT
Source organism: Gortyna flavago (assembly GCA_963669345.1). Lineage (NCBI taxonomy): Eukaryota > Metazoa > Arthropoda > Insecta > Lepidoptera > Noctuidae > Gortyna > Gortyna flavago. The sequence continues at coordinate 18,100,076 of OY770141.1, read as the reverse complement.
CCGCCCTTCACAACCGCGGAGCTGGAAATGGTTCTCCAGAACCAAAATCCGAAGAAAGCTCCCGGTCCCGACGGATTAACGGCGGACATCTGCACAGCGGCAATAAACTGCGATAGGGAAGCGTTCTTGGCGATGGCCAATAGATGCCTATCGCTGTCACACTTCCCGAGGCAGTGGAAGGTCGCCCACGTGTGCATCCTCCGCAAACCTGGAAAAGACGACTACACCAGCCCAAAGTCGTACAGACCAATAGGTCTGCTCTCGGTCCTGGGGAAAATCGTGGAGAAACTCCTAGTGGGCAGACTCCAGTGGCACTTCCTCCCAACACTTAACACAAATCAATACGGGTTTATGCCGCAGCGTGGAACCGAGGACGCCCTCTATGCCTTAATGGGCCACTTACGAGCCGAAATCAAAGCCAAAAAGATCGTGCTTTTGATATCATTGGACATAGAGGGGGCCTTCGACAACGCGTGGTGGCCAGCACTGAAGAGGCAAATGATCACGAAGAACTGCCCCAAAAACATTTACTCTCTCGTCACCTCATACCTGGAAGACCGCAACATCAGGGTCAACTACGCCAGAGCGTCTAGTGAGAAGGGTACAACGAAAGGATGCGTCCAGGGCTCAATTGCCGGACCGACGTTTTGGAACCTTATCCTAGACTCGCTCTTACACAAAATGGCAAGTATGGGGGTATATTGTCAAGCATTCGCAGACGACGTCGTCTTGGTCTTCTCGGACTTAACAACCGGTCCCCTGCAGCAATCAGCCAATCACACGCTAGACAAAGTATCGGAATGGGGCGTCCAAAATAAGCTACGTTTCGCCGCGCACAAGACCAACGCGATGGTGTTAACGAGGAAGCTTAAGTACGACGTTCCGGTACTCTACATGTCGGGCACACGGCTGAACCTGGTCCAAGAGGTTAAGCTGCTAGGTCTCACAATAGACTCTAAACTCACCTTCAACGCGCACGTGGCTGCGACCTGTAAAAAGGCCGCAGACATCTACAAGCAGTTGGCATGCGCGGCGCGGGTGACTTGGGGTCTCAACGGAGAGATCATCAGGACGATATATGTATCGGTGATAGAGCCTATCGTGATGTATGCGGCGAGCGCGTGGGCCCCTGCGGCTGAGAAACTGATGACAAGGAATCAGTTTGACTCACTGCAGAGGGGTTTCGCGCAGAAGATCTGCAAAGCGTACCGCACGGTGTCTCTGTCATCGGCACTTATTCTGTCAGGACAACTCCCCCTAGATCTCCGGGTACTAGAGGCCGCCGCCCTGTTCAAGATCAAAAAGGGCCACTCCCGAGAGTTCATACCGCCGGGTCGAGAGCTGGAGCGCAACGTGCGCTACACGGAAAACCCCCATCCAGCACTACTCACAACAACAGAGTATGCGTGCCTGGAGGACTTGACTCCCGAAACCCTGGAAACCCATCAAGTAATCGGTCCCCAAATCTACACCGATGGCAGCAAGATAGAGGGGAAAGTCGGAGCTGCCCTAACTTGGTGGGAAAACGGGAAGGAGTCAAAGTTCAGCACATTCGGCCTGGAGCCTCACAACACTGTCTTCCAATCTGAAATGTACGCACTCTTTAGAGCTGTCAGGATGGCAAGAGAATCCAGGGCGGCTTCCGTAAGCATTCTAAGTGACTCAAGGTCGTCACTTGACCTGCTGAGGAGGCCGTCCGTCACTCACCACCTGGCACTCCAAATCAAGAGGAGCGTCCGAGAAATCAGAGAGGAGGGCAGAGAGGTGAGACTCTTCTGGCTCAAGGCTCACGCGGGAACTGCCGGGAACGAGAGAGCGGACGAGCTGGCCAAGGAGGCAGCCCTACACACAGAGACAGCCGACTACAACAGGGTCCCCGTATCGTTCGTGAGGAGGAAGATACGGGAGGGGACTATAGAAAAGTGGCAAGCGCGGTACGAGTCCTCTAGCACGGGAGCGGTTACAAAAGTGTTCTTCCCAAACGTCCTTGCGGCGAAAAGAACACTCAGAGACGCAGTTCTCACACCGGTCCATGTGCAGGTCCTCACAGGACATGGAGGATTCTCAGCGTACCTCCACAGATTCCATCTCAAAGATAGTCCCTCATGCGTCTGCGATCCCAGCTGCGAAGAGACAGTCTGGCACTTGCTCTTCGAATGCCCAAGATTCTGTCTGTCTGTGTCAGAAAGAATGGAGATGGAGGTGAAACTTGAAACCCCACTTAGCCAGTCCACACTCCACACCATCATGGGGAGACTGGCTACCAGGGCTCCATTTCTGGCATTCGCGAGCAAAGTCGCCACAACAGCAGCGGCGGCCAATAAAACGGACGCAACCCTGCGTAGTCGACCTTCCACACGAACACACACCACAATAACAACATCCACACCGACGACTACACTAACAACAACAACAACCACACCAATGACCACACAAACATCAACAATCACACCAATTACTACTCAAACCACAACACGCACGACATCAACTGACCCACAAACCTCACACACTAACACCACCCAACAACAAGTGCCAGCGGCAGCAATAGTAGCAGTGGGAGCCAGCCTGCAACCAGCCCCTACAACCATGTCCGTCACACAATTCCTGGCATGCGGAGGAGACGGGGTGGTTCCAGGTATCAGACTTCGCGGCGTTGCCCTGTTCATGAACAGGGACCAGGAGAAGTTGGGCATAGGCTTCTGCATCGGCTTCAGTCGAGCTGCGGCCCGAATACCCATCTCGCCAGGCCTCGCCGCCTTGATCAACGGAAGTACCACCAAGACGAGCATCAAAGGCAGCAAGTACGCTGCACTGCCCCAGGTGGAAGTGGCCTCTCACCGATGCCGTCTAGTGCGGTTCAAAGGAAAGACGATCGCACTATTCGAGTGGGGAGAGACCACTCCATTTGCTCAGGCGAGCTCATTGCTTCAGAGGATCAGGGAGGCAGGGGAGTACACGGCAGCAACAGCCCGAACCATTAGTGTGGACGCAATGACGGTGGGAGGAGAGAGAGGAGACGTCGCAGACCGCTTCGGCTGTCTAAAAGCCTCGGAACATCACGAGGTAGTTGTCTACGAGGACCGAGGGGAAACTTTAAGCTTTCTCAAAGCCCCCAGACAACAAACAGCCAGCGCGACGAGCCCCAATACAAACCCCACCACCACTCTAAGCGGTTCGGAGAGGGCCCAGCAAAAGGCGGCAGCCGAAAAAGCTGCAAAGGAGCAGAGCACCACCACAAGCCCAGAGCACCGGGCCCAGTCGAGGAGTCGCCTGAGAGCCTTCGGCACTTTCCTCAGCGCACTGCTCCCAGGCACCAGCCGAGCATCGCAACAAGAGAAGGCAACACAGCGGTTCCTCAAAAAGACTCCACAGGAACCAACCCCACAGAAGCCTAAGCCTACAAGAGCCGACAAAGGGCAAGTCAGCCCGCCGTCCCTCGCAGAGAGGTCTGGTATCACGGACCACGTACGGAGCGCGTTCCTTGAGTACGTAGCGATCGTGAGAGCGACCAGGGAGGTCAATCTCATGACATGCAAGAAGATCCTACAGACCTTCCATAGAAATTCAGAAGGTCTGCTAAGGGTACTACTCAAGGAATCGGAGGCAGCTGTGTACGACAACGTCACATCTCAAGTCATCACGGGGGAAATGACGGGGTCGTACATGGTAGCCTACAGCGCGGGGAGTGGTTTTGTGGCCCTGGACACAGAGGAAACGGAGCGCTCAGGCAAACTCAAATTCCAAGTACCAAATGACGACCCGATAGTGGTTACCGCCAAATGTACCAAAATCATGCCGGACGACAAGATCCTTGAAATGGCACAGACCATTTTGGGGAGCTCGGACGTTCTGGCATCGCAGGAAAGTTGGGCGGTACCCAATATCAGGTGGGTAAATGGGGTTCCGGGGTGTGGCAAGACAACGTGGGTGGTTAAAAACTTCGATGAGGAGAAGGACGTCATAGCGACCACGACAACTGAAGCTGCCAAAGATCTCAGGGAGAAGCTTGCGCGCCGCTTGGGAGATCGAGTCAAGACAAAGGTGCGCACTATGGCCTCAATACTAGCAAACGGGTTCCGACAGCAAGAGAGGTGCTACCGGCTCACGGTAGACGAGGCTCTCATGAACCACTTTGGGGCTATAGTTATGGCAGTAAAGTTGTCTGGGGCGAGCGAGATTGTCCTCATCGGAGACGTAAACCAGCTTCCGTTTTTGGACAGACAGAACCTATTTCCATTAAGGTATACCCGTCCAGACTCGGTGGCTGGCATCACCCAGGAGTTGTTGTGCACACACCGCAATCCGATGGACGTAGCGCTTGCACTGAGCGAGATATACTCCGGTATATACTCCTCTAAGTTGTCGCTGTCGCGGGTCCACTCCCTGAGGGTGACAGGTTACACGGGAGCGCAAATACCCAGTACCGCCCAAAATACCCTATTCCTGGTTCATACACAAGAGGAGAAATCTTCTCTCATCAGCCAGGGATACGGGTCCGGCGAAGGGTCGCGCACCCTGACCATACACGAAGCTCAGGGGTTGACCTACGACAGCGTCATCATCATTAACACCAAGTCCAGGAGGCTCCAAATCCACGAAAGCATCTCCCACGCGGTAGTGGCGGTGTCGAGACATACGGTCAGTTGCGTCTATTACACCGACGACGCCGACGACGCCACGGGCCGTTTTGCCAGGAAAGCGATGGGTGCGCCGACTAAAATGGTCATCGAGTACAACCTGAAGATGGCCATGCAGCACCGAGACGCAGCAGTCGTGGAGGGCCTGATGGGGCTAGCGAAGTCCGCGGTCATTAGACCCCAGTAAAACACCACCCAAAATGTCCCTAACCCATATCCAAACTGACACCCTAACCCAAGAGATACCTCATCCAATACTAACAAAAATCAACAATGTATAGTGTGTAAAATGTAAAAAAAAAAAAAAAAAAAAAAAAAAAAAAAAAAAAAAAAAAAAAAAAAAAAAAAATGTAATAAAAGTTGTAATAGTATATAAGATATTAAACTAAGTAAAATATGTAATAAGAAATTAAGAAAAATCTAACCTAACCTAACCTAAACAATACTAACAACAATTTTAAGAATATAATGTAAAATTAAATGTATAATAAAAAGTTGTAATAGTAAATAAGGGGAAAAAAAAAAAAAAAAAAAAAAAAAAAAAAAAAAAAAAAAAAAAAAAAAAATTATATATACATATTTATAAGCATATAGATGGACTCACGTAGATTCTAAGATACCATAAAACAGCATGTAAACAAAAATTGTCCGAGGCAGGAGTAAAAAAACTGCCACCAACTTAAAATAATTTAATAAATGTAATAAAAAAGGGCGCGGACCGCCATGTCCGCGGTAATAATTATTTAAAAAAAAAAAAAAAAAAAAAAAAAAAAACCTTTTTTTTTTTTTTTTTTGTCGCTGAGAAATGACATTACGCATCTCCGCTCGTCGGGGGACGAGACGGAGTATGTGGGACTCCCTGCCAGAGTGGCAGTATACCCACTAAAACTCAGCGGTGTTCCCTCGTCGCCGTGATGGGAGGGTCATGGGAAACTGGCTCAGCCTTTACTTCCACGACCCTCCCGGCGCATGCCCGCCTACCTGGCGGGCCCCGCGTGCCCCCCGAGCGGGAGCTGGGGGGCGACGGGAATGGCCGGGAACACCTGGCCATTCCCGTCCGACACTGGTGGAGGCGCGTGCGATGCAAGCGAGGGTGCCCCCGCACCCGTCGCCTGCTGGCCTCCACCTGGGAGGAGTCGGAGATGACCGTCATACTGACGTCTTCTCCGACCCCTCCTCCGCCTTCGGAGCGGCGCCGCGAGAGGGTCTTCCTCCCGCGCGCGCTCCGCCGCCTCCTTCTGGGACATGACGTGTTCGCAGAAGGAGGCGACTGCCGCCCAGGACCCCTCGTCCCTCAGCATGGCGTTGACCACGCCGGGGAGCGAGAGGTCCGTTCCGATCGCCGCCGTGAGACTGCGGCGCGGCTCGGACCACGACGGGCACACCGCGAGAGTGTGCTGCGCCGTGTCCTCCGCCGCGCCACAGTCGTGACACGACGGCGTCTCCTCCCGTCCGATCCGGTGCAGGTACGATCCGAAACAGCCGTGCCCGGACAGCACCTGCACCAGACGGAACGAGAGGAACCCGTGCCGCCGCTCGAGCCAGTCCCGCAGGACCGGCCCGAGCGCGTCGAGGGTTCGGCGGCCGAAGGCTGCGGTGGCGAGGTCCGCCGTCCAATGGACGACGATGGCGTCCCTCGCCTCCCGCCGGACGGCCTCCCGCTCTTCCGGGGCGGGGCGTTCTCCTCTCGCCCTCCGCCCCGCCGTCCATTCGTGCACTCTGGCGAGCACCCACGCCTCGAGCTCCCAAGGCGGGGTGCCGGCCAGAGCGCACGCCGCTGCACAGCCGACCGTGCGGTAGGCCCGCGCAACCCGCTGAGCAATGGCCCTCTGGGGCGCCCGCAACGCGGCGGCGTTCTCCCTCCGTCGGAGGGAGTCCTCCCAGATGGGGGCCCCGTACAGGGCCATGCTCTTCAGGATGCCGGCGTAGAGTTGCCGGCATCGTGCGCTGGGCCCCCCCAAATTGGGGAGAAGCCACGACAGCGCCCCCGCTGTCTTCAGCAGGCGCGCCGACAGCCCGCTAAAATGCGGGCCGAAGCGCCACCTGCTGTCGATCACGAGGCCCAGATATTTCATCTGGGCCTTGATCTCGATCCTGACGCCCTCCACGAAGATGTGGGCGTCAGGCGGGGGGCGCTGCCGAGGCCCGTGGAACCACACGGCCTCGGTCTTGTGCAGCGCCACCTTCAGACCTAGGCGGCGGATCCTCGCTGCGACCAAGGATCCGCCCGCCGAGGCCAGGTTGGCCGCCTCCCTGAAACTCTCCCCCCGGGCGGTGAGGAGAGTGTCGTCCGCGTAGCAGACGACACTCGTGCCTCGGAGGAGAGTTCCCCGCAAGAGCCAATCGAAGCCGACGTTCCAGAGGAGAGGTCCTAAGACTGACCCCTGTGGAACGCCGGCCTCGGCGGGATATCGCCGGACCTGGCCAGTTCTGTCCACCAGGAGGATCGCCCGGTCCTCCAGGTAGCTGGCCAGCAGACTGCGCAGGTATCGAGGCACTCCGTGGAACCGGAGCGCCTCTAGGATGGTGGAGTGAGGAACAGAGTTGAAGGCGTTGGCGATGTCGAACGACACCGCCAACACTCCGTCCCCCGCCTCCATCGCCCCCTGCACCTGCCCCTTGAGGCAGGCCAGCGCGTCCACCGTCGAACGCTCAGCCCGAAAGCCGAACTGAGCGTCCGACAAGTCCGGCCCGACATCCCGCAGATGGCTCTTCACGCGAGCAGCTATTATCCCCTCGAACATCTTTCCGACCTCATCGAGGAGAACGATGGGCCGGTATGCCGAGGGGGAGTCTGCTGGGCGGCCCTCCTTGCGGAGGAGGCACAGCTGCCCCTCCTTCCACGGTTTCGGGAACCTCCCAGACGCAAGGCATGCGCTGAAGAGGTCCCGAAACCGCTCCTCCATCAGAGTGGCGGCGATCGCCACCACCCTGGCGGGGACGCCGTCGGGTCCCGGAGCCGTCTTCTTGGCGCGGACGTGGAAAACCGCCGCGCCAAGTTCCGACTCCGTGACCGGAGGGGCCTCCTCTGCCTCCTCGTCCTCCAGCGGGGCTCCGCGCATCTCTGGCGGGGTGAAGCTGTCCCTGCGCGGGAACAGGGACCGAACCACCCCGTCCAGAAACGAGGGCTCCAGGGTCTCGGCAACCGGGGGGCCAAAGGGGCGCAGCTTGTTGCGCGCCGCCTTATATGGCCTCCCGTAGGGGTCGTTGTCGAGACCCTCCAGCAGCTCGGCTCTCGCCGAGTCTCTGGCGGCGGCGATGGCCCGATCGAGGACCAGCCTCGCCTCCGAGTACACCTCGTAGAGGTGGTCCTCGTCGGCCAGGTCCCGTCGACGCCGCCGTCGACTCCGCGTGTAGGCCCTCCTTGCCTCCACGCAAGCTGCTCGGAGCCCCGCCAGCTCCGCCGACCACCAGTACACGGCGCGTCCGTCTGGCGGCCGGCCAGACCGAGGCATGCTGGAGTTGCATACCTCGGTCAGAGACTGGCGCAGCTGCCCCGCTGCGGCGTCCACATCCAGGCCGGCTGTAGGCGGCGACAGCCAGTCCTGGATGAACGCCGCCTCCCCCGCTGCCTCCCTGTCCAGGCGGGTCAGGGCCCACCGCGGAAACGGCGATCGCCCCGAGAGGGGCCGCCTCCCGCCGGGGCCACCGGCGGAGATGTCGAACCGCACGTAGCGGTGGTCCGACATGGTCTCCACCGGGTCCACCCGCCAGTTCAGCACGCGCGCGGCCAACGCAGGGGTGGCGAAAGTGACGTCCACTATCGAGCCACCCTGCCGCCGCACGCATGTCTGGACGCTCCCCCTGTTCAAGAGGGAGAGTCCAGAGGAGGCTGCCCACATCTCGACCGCCCGCCCGCGGGCGTCGGTGGCCGGGTTGCCCCAGGTCACCGACTTGGCATTCAGGTCTCCCAGCACGGAGACCTGACGCGGAACCGCCCTGCCGACCACTGCGGCCAGGACTCCGAGAAAATTCTCAAAGTCCTGGAGAGGACGGTTTGGGGAGAAGTAGACGCCCACGAGCGCCACCTCTCCCCACGCGGCGGCCACGTATCCCGGTCCCCTCTCTAATAGCGAGAGGGGAGGGGAGTCCGTGGAAGACCGCGCCGCTAGTGCCACCGAGCCGTCCTCGTCACCCAGCCAGGTGCTGGGGATCGAGTACGGCTCGGCGACCACCGCTACGTTCACCAACCACTCGGCCATGACCTGCACTGCCAGGTCCTGGGCCGCTCTGCAGTGGTTGGTGTTCGCCTGGAGGATGTGGTAGTCGGAGCACATTACTCCGACATCGCACGATCCTCCTCGGCTGCCGCCGCTGGAGCTGCAGCGGCGGCGACGACGGCAGCGGTGGTGGCGACAGGGCGAACCTGCGCCGGCACTATGCCCTTTTTGACGGGGGGCTTGCAGCCCCTGCCCGCCATCCTATGGTCCGCGGGGCGGCCGCTTGCGGCGCACGCCTTGCAGTGAGGCGTGGTGGCGCTGCAAGCGGCACTCTTGTGCCCCTCCTGTCCGCATCGGTAGCACGAAGCTCCCCAATCGGACTTGGAGGGACACGTAGCTCGGGTGTGGCCGAAGGCGCAGCACTTGAAGCAGCGCATAGGCTGGTCTTCAAGCGCTCGGACCACAGCCGAGCTGAGCCCCACGAGCAGCCGTCCCTTGGTCGCAGCAAGGACGGCCGCAGCCGCGGCAACAGGGCACTCGACGCGGACGATGCCCATGCCGCGGCGACCAACCCCGATGGCTCCGGCCCTCACTGCGGCAGCGACGCAGCCTCCAGCCGTGGCGACAGCCGCCACCACATCCTCCTTGGTGACCGAGTCGTCCAGCTCGGTCACCTCCAGGGATGCGGTCTTGACGGGCTTGACGACCGTCGCCACATCCGCGATGACCTCTTGCAACTTTGTTGCGAAGAGGTCCGCGTTAGCGCCGCGCTTCTCCCCCGAGAACTCGAAAATTCGAGCTCCGGCCTGGGTTCGGCGGCACGTAATGCCGCCGATCCCCAGCCGGGAGGGATCAGCATTCGTACGAGCCCGTCTAAGGACGGACTCGTACGTCTCGCCGCGCTCCGCGGCCTCCGGGGTGATGGTCACCACGACGGCCGCGGTTTTGGGAGGAATTAACTTCCTCCCGCCGGCTTTGGCTGGAGCCGCTTTCGCTGCCGCTGCAGGCGCAGTCGCAGCAGGCTTGGGGGCCGCCTTTCCCCCTGCCTTCTTCCCTCCCCTCCTGACCACTTCCGACCACGACATGTTGGCCGGGGTGGTGGAGGGAAGGAGGACGTCCTCCGCCTGCGAGGTCTGGGGGGCTGCTGCTGGAGGAGCAGCCGACGCAGCCGTCCCAGACGCACCCTCCGTGCCCGTGGTGGGGGGGGTTTGAGGAGCCGCCTTGCTCCTCTTGCCCTTCCCCTTGCCCTTGGAGGGCTTCTGGGCCTGGGGCTGCGCTCCCGATGCCGGGCCTGCCACAGGCGCAAGTTCCGGCTCCCGCGGTGGCGGCTTATCCGCCGCTAGCGGCGGGCGAAGCCGCCTTTCCGGCAAGAGCCGGTCCTCAATGCCTGCGAAACAGGCTCTGGTGAAGGCCCTCTCCTCCGATATAACCTTTCGGAATAATTCCTCAAGGTTACTAGGGGAGGAGGAGCCTTCTACCACCGGCACCGGGGCAGGCTGGACAGGCTGGGCAGGCTGGGCAGACTGGGCAGGCCGAGCCGTGGCCTCAGCCAGCTTCTGGTGAAGCTGGCTGACCTCCGCCTGCAGGCGATCCACCCTCGCCTGCAGCTGCCGCGTCTCGTCGCTGGCCGTCCGCCGCACCAGCTCCAGGACAATGCCGTGCATGCTGGCTGCACGGCATTTGAGGGCCTTCTGGAAGGTCCCCTTCAAATTGGAGGACTTTGAGGCGACCTCCAGAACTTCCTCCTTGTCCTGGAGCGCCATGCGCTCCAGCTCCGCCAGGGAGTGGTCGGCGTACAGCACGGTGGACGTGCCGTAGCCAGCCCTCGACCTGGCGGCCCGCGCCTGCTGCTCCTTCGCAGCGACCCGCTCCTCCAGGTCCTGCTGGAGCTGCTCCCTCCTCGCCAGGCCCAACTGACGCTCGGCGTCCACCAGGCCCACATCGTGAGTGGGAGCCGGAGCAGAAGTCGAGGCCCTTTTGGACCTCGGCTTCTTCCCCGACTTGCCCACCGATCCGGAGGAGCCCCCGGACCCGAGCCTCAGGTAGGCCCGCTTTCGATTGAGCCGGTCTGTCTCGGCCGCCGACGTGTCGACGACGGAGCTGTCGGTGTCCGACAGCAAGTCCGGCGTGCCGAACAGGCTGGCCGCAGAGGGTGCGCGGTCAGCCTCCGACGCCGAAACGTCGCCGGCGAGGCCCTGAGAAGGGCCTTTGGATTGGCCCTGAGAAGGGCCGTTTGAATCGCCCTGGGAGGGGCGACGGGTTAAAAATCGCCCGGAGGCGTCGCGAGTCATCTTCTTCGGCATCTTAAACGCAGCGCGCATCGATTGCTGCGAGTCACAGCGCACTTTAGCCGCCGGTCTGCCACTCCGTTACGGTGGTCAGACACGGCGTTGCCCAGGGGTCACGACGGGGACGTATGCGCTGTGGGGGGACCCCCAACCTAACCTTTTTTTTTTTTTTTTTTTTTTTTTTTTTTTTTTTTTTTTTTTGTCGCTGAGAAATGACATTACGCATCTCCGCTCGTCGGGGGACGAGACGGAGTATGTGGGACTCCCTGCCAGAGTGGCAGTATACCCACTAAAACTCAGCGGTGTTCCCTCGGCGCCGTGATGGGAGGGTCATGGGAAACCGGCTCAGCCTTTACTTCCACGACCCTCCCGGCGCATGCCCGCCTAGCTGGCGGGCCCCGCGTGCCCCCCGAGCGGGAGCTGGGGGGTGACGGGAATGGCCGAGAACACCTGGCCATTCCCGTCCGACACTGGTGGAGGCGCGTGCGATGCAAGCGAGGGTGCCCCCGCACCCGTCGCCTGCTGGCCTCCACCTGGAAGGAGTCGGAGATGACCGTCATACTGACGTCTTCTCCGACCCCTCCTCCGCCTTCGGAGCGGCGCCGCGAGAGGGTCTTCCTCCCGCGCCCGCTCCGCCGCCTCCTTCTGGGACATGACATGTTCGCAGAAGGAGGCGACTGCCGCCCAGGACCCCTCGTCCCTCAGCATGGCGTTGACCACGCCGGGGAGCGAGAGGTCCGTTCCGATCGCCGCCGTGAGACTGCGGCGCGGCTCGGACCACGACGAGCATACTGCGAGAGTGTGCTGCGCCGTGTCCTCCGCCGCGCCACAGTCGTGACACGACGGCGTCTCCTCCCGTCCGATCCGGTGCAGGTACGATCCGAAACAGCCGTGCCCGGACAGCACCTGCACCAGACGGAACGAGAGGAACCCGTGCCGCCGCTCGAGCCAGTCCCGCAGGACCGGCCCGAGCGCGTCGAGGGTTCGGCGGCCGAAGGCTGCGGTGGCGAGGTCCGCCGTCCAATGGACGACGATGGCGTCCCTCGCCTCCCGCCGGACGGCCTCCCGCTCTTCCGGGGCGGGGCGTTCTCCTCTCGCCCTCCGCCCCGCCGTCCATTCGTGCACTCTGGCGAGCACCCACGCCTCGAGCTCCCAAGGCGGGGTGCCGGCCAGAGCGCACGCCGCTGCACAGCCGACCGTGCGGTAGGCCCGCGCAACCCGCTGAGCAATGGCCCTCTGGGGCGCCCGCAACGCGGCGGCGTTCTCCCTCCGTCGGAGGGAGTCCTCCCAGATGGGGGCCCCGTACAGGGCCATGCTCTTCAGGATGCCGGCGTAGAGTTGCCGGCATCGTGCGCTGGGCCCCCCCAAATTGGGGAGAAGCCACGACAGCGCCCCCGCTGTCTTCAGCAGGCGCGCCGACAGCCCGCTAAAATGCGGGCCGAAGCGCCACCTGCTGTCGATCACGAGGCCCAGATATTTCATCTGGGCCTTGATCTCGATCCTGACGCCCTCCACGAAGATGTGGGCGTCAGGCGGGGGGCGCTGCCGAGGCCCGTGAAACCACACGGCCTCGGTCTTGTGCAGCGCCACCTTCAGACCTAGGCGGCGGATCCTCGCTGCGACCAAGGATCCGCCCGCCGAGGCCAGGTTGGCCGCCTCCCTGAAACTCTCCCCCCGGGCGGTGAGGAGAGTGTCGTCCGCGTAACAGATGACACTCGTGCCTCGGAGGAGAGTTCCCCGCAAGAGCCAATCGAAGCCGACGTTCCAGAGGAGAGGTCCTAAGACTGACCCCTGTGGAACGCCGGCCTCGGCGGGATATCGCCGGACCTGGCCAGTTCTGTCCACCAGGAGGATCGCCCGGTCCTCCAGGTAGCTGGCCAGCAGACTGCGCAGGTATCGAGGCACTCCGTGGAACCGGAGCGCCTCTAGGATGGTGGAGTGAGGAACAGAGTTGAAGGCGTTGGCGATGTCGAACGACACCGCCAACACTCCGTCCCCCGCCTCCATCGCCCCCTGCACCTGCCCCTTGAGGCAGGCCAGCGCGTCCACCGTCGAACGCTCAGCCCGAAAGCCGAACTGAGCGTCCGACAAGTCCGGCCCGACATCCCGCAGATGGCTCTTGACTCGAGCAGCTATTATCCCCTCGAACATTTTACCGACCTCATCGAGGAGAACGATGGGCCGGTATGCCGAGGGGGAGTCTGCTGGGCGGCCCTCCTTGCGGAGGAGGCACAGCTGCCCCTCCTTCCACGGTTTCGGGAACCTCCCAGACGCAAGGCATGCGCTGAAGAGGTCCCGAAACCGCTCCTCCATCAGAGTGGCGGCGATCGCCACCACCCTGGCGGGGACGCCGTCGGGTCCCGGAGCCGTCTTCTTGGCGCGGACGTGGAAAACCGCCGCGCCAAGTTCCGACTCCGTGACCGGAGGGGCCTCCTCTGCCTCCTCGTCCTCCAGCGGGGCTCCGCGCATCTCTGGCGGGGTGAAGCTGTCACTGCGCGGGAACAGGGACCGAACCACCCCGTCCAGAAACGAGGGCTCCAGGGTCTCGGCAACCGGGGGGCCAAAGGGGCGCAACTTGTTGCGCGCTGCCTTATATGGCCTCCCGTAGGGGTCGTTGTCGAGACCCTCCAGCAGCTCGGCTCTCGCCGAGTCTCTGGCGGCGGCGATGGCCCGATCGAGGACCAGTCTCGCCTCCGAGTATACCTCGTAGAGGTGGTCCTCGTCGGCCAGGTCCCGTCGACGCCGCCGTCGACTCCGCGTGTAGGCCCTCCTTGCCTCCACGCAAGCTGCTCGGAGCCCCGCCAGCTCCGCCGACCACCAGTACACGGCGCGTCCGTCTGGCGGCCGGCCAGACCGAGGCATGCTGGAGTTGCATACCTCGGTCAGAGACTGGCGCAGCTGCCCCGCTGCGGCGTCCACATCCAGGCCGGCTGTAGGCGGTGACAGCCAGTCCTGGATGAACGCCGCCTCCCCCGCTGCCTCCCTGTCCAGGCGGGTCAGGGCCCACCGCGGAAACGGCGATCGCCCCGAGAGGGGCCGCCTCCCGCCGGGGCCACCGGCGGAGATGTCGAACCGCACGTAGCGGTGGTCCGACATGGTCTCCACCGGGTCCACCCGCCAGTTCAGCACGCGCGCGGCCAACGCAGGGGTGGCGAAAGTGACGTCCACTATCGAGCCACCCTGCCGCCGCACGCATGTCTGGACGCTCCCCCTGTTCAGGAGGGAGAGTCCAGAGGAGGCTGCCCACATCTCGACCGCCCGCCCGCGGGCGTCGGTGGCCGGGTTACCCCAGGTCACCGACTTGGCATTCAGGTCTCCCAGCACGGAGACCTGACGCGGAACCGCCCTGCCGACCACTGCGGCCAGGACTCCGAGAAAATTCTCAAAGTCCTGGAGAGGACGGTTTGGGGAGAAGTAGACGCCTACGAGCGCCACCTCTCCCCACGCGGCGGCCACGTATCCCGGTCCCCTCTCTAATAGCGAGAGGGGAGGGGAGTCCGTGGAAGACCGCGCCGCTAGTGCCACCGAGCCGTCCTCGTCACCCAGCCAGGTGCTGGGGATCGAGTACGGCTCGGCGACCACCGCTACGTTCACCAACCACTCGGCCATGACCTGCACTGCCAGGTCCTGGGCCGCTCTGCAGTGGTTGGTGTTCGCCTGGAGGATGTGGTAGTCGGAGCACATTACTCCGACATCGCACGATCCTCCTCGGCTGCCGCCGCTGGAGCTGCAGCGGCGGCGACGACGGCAGCGGTGGTGGCGACAGGGCGAACCTGCGCCGGCACTATGCCCTTTTTGACGGGGGGCTTGCAGCCCCTGCCCGCCATCCTATGGTCCGCGGGGCGGCCGCTTGCGGCGCACGCCTTGCAGTGAGGCGTGGTGGCGCTGCAAGCGGCACTCTTGTGCCCCTCCTGTCCGCATCGGTAGCACGAGGCTCCCCAATCGGACTTGGAGGGACACGTAGCTCGGGTGTGGCCGAAGGCGCAGCACTTGAAGCAGCGCATAGGCTGGTCTTCAAGCGCTCGGACCACAGCCGAGCTGAGCCCCACGAGCAGCCGTCCCTTGGTCGCAGCAAGGACGGCCGCAGCCGCGGCAACAGGGCACTCGACGCGGACGATGCCCATGCCGCGGCGACCGACCCCGATGGCTCCGGCCCTCACTGCGGCAGCGACGCAGCCTCCAGCCGTGGCGACAGCCGCCACCACATCCTCCTTGGTGACCGAGTCGTCCAGCTCGGTCACCTCCAGGGATGCGGTCTTGACGGGCTTGACGACCGTCGCCACATCCGCGATGACCTCTTGCAACTTTGTTGCGAAGAGGTCCGCGTTAGCGCCGCGCTTCTCCCCCGAAAACTCGAAGATTCGAGCTCCGGCCTGGGTTCGGCGGCACGTAATGCCGCCGATCCCCAGCCGGGAGGGATCAGCATTCGTACGAGCCCGTCTAAGGACGGACTCGTACGTCTCGCCGCGCTCCGCGGCCTCCGGGGTGATGGTCACCACGACGGCCGCGGTTTTGGGAGGAATTAACTTCCTCCCGCCGGCTTTGCCTGGAGCCGCTTTCGCTGCCGCTGCAGGCGCAGTCGCAGCAGGCTTGGGGGCCGCCTTTCCCCCTGCCTTCTTCCTTCCCCTCCTGACCACTTCCGACCACGACATGTTGGCCGGGGTGGTGGAGGGAAGGAGGACGTCCTCCGCCTGCGAGGTCTGGGGGGCTGCTGCTGGAGGAGCAGCCGACGCAGCCGCCCCAGACGCACCCTCCCCTTGCCCTTGCCCTTGCCCGTGGAGGGCTTCTGGGCCTGGGGCTGCGCTCCCGATGCCGGGCCTGCTGCAGGCGCAGGTTCCGGCTCCCGCGGTGGCGGCTTGTCCGCCGCTAGCGGCGGGCGAAGCCGCCTTTCCGGCAAGAGCCGGTCCTCAATGCCTGCGAAACAGGCTCTGGTGAAGGCCCTCTCCTCCAATATAACCTTTCGGAATAATTCCTCAAGGTTAGTAGGGGAGGGGCCTCCTACCACCGGCACCGGGGCAGGCTGGACAGGCTGGGCAGGCTGAGCGGACTGGGCAGGCCGAGCCGTGGCCTCAGCCAGTTTCTGGTGAAGCTGGCTGACCTCCGCCTGCAGGCGATCCACCCTCGCCTGCAGCTGCCGCGTCTCGTCGCTGGCCGTCCGCCGCACCAGCTCCAGGACAATGCCGTGCAGACTGGCTGCCCGGCATTTGAGGGCCTTTTGGAAGGTCCCCTTCAAATTGGAGGACTTTGAGGCGACCTCCAAAACCTCTTCCTTGTCCTGGAGCGCCATGCGCTCCAGCTCTGCTAGGGAGTGGTCGGCGTACAGCACGGTGGAAGTGCCATAGCCAGCCCTCGACCTGGCAGCCCGCGCCTGCTGCTCCTTTGCAGCGACCCTCTCCTCCAGGTCTCTCTGGAGCTGCTCTCTCTTCGCCAGGCCCAACTGCCGCTCGGCGTCCGCCAGGCCCACATCGTGGGTAGGAGCCGAAGCAGAAGTCGAAGCCTTCTTAGGCTTCGACTTCTTCTTCGCCTTGTTTGACTCCGAGGAGCCCCCAGACCCGAGCCTCAGGTAGGCCCGCTTCCTGTTGAGTCGGTCCGTCTCAGCCGCCGACGTGTCGACGACTGAGCTGTCGGAGTCCGACACCAACTCCGGCGCGCCGAACAGGCTGGCCGCAGACGGTGCGCGGTCAGCCTCCGACGCCGAGGCGTCACCGGCGTGGCCCTGAGAAGGGCCGTTGGAATCGCCCTGGGTAGAGCGATTCTGGTTAAAAACTGGGTTAAAATCTGTATTTACAATAAAACGCCCGGAGGCGTCACGCTTTGGTTGTTTCGGCATCTTAATCGCAGAGCGCATCGATGTCTGCGAGTCACAGTGCACTTTGGCCGTACCCAGTCTGCCACTCCGTTACGGTGGTCAGAACTGGGCCGTTTCCAGGGGACGCGACGTGGACGCAAGCACTGTGGGGTGGTCCCCCAACCTAACCTAACCTAACCTAACCTTTTTATTAACGGTGTTCCCTCGGCGCCGTGATGGGAGGGTCATGGGAAACCGGCTCAGCCTTTACTTCCACGACCCTCCCGGCGCATGCCCGCCTAGCTGGCGGGCCCCGCGTGCCCCCCGAGCGGGAGCTGGGGGGCGACGGGAATGGCCGGGAACACCTGGCCATTCCCGTCCGACACTGGTGGAGGCGCGTGCGATGCAAGCGAGGGTGCCCCCGCACCCGTCGCCTGCTGGCCTCCACCTGGGAGGAGTCGGAGATGACCGTCATACTGACGTCTTCTCCGACCCCTCCTCCGCCTTCGGAGCGGCGCCGCGAGAGGGTCTTCCTCTCGCGCGCGCTCCTCCGCCTCCTTCTGGGACATGACCTGTTCGCAGAAGGAGGCGACTGCCGCCCAGGACCCCTCGTCCTCCAGCATGGCCTTGACCACGCCGGGGAGCGAGAGGTCCGTTCCGATCGCCGCCGTGAGACTGCGGCGCGGCTCGGACCACGACGGGCACACCGCGAGAGTGTGCTGCGCCGTGTCCTCCGCCGCGCCACAGCCGTGACACGACGGCGTCTCCTCCCGTCCGATCCGGTGCAGGTACGATCCGAAACAGCCGTGCCCGGACAGCACCTGCACCAGACGGAACGAGAGGAACCCGTGCCGGCGCTCGAGCCAGTCCCGCAGGACCGGCCCGAGCGCGTCGAGGGTTCGGCGGCCGAAGGCTGCGGTGGCGAGGTCCGCCGTCCAATGGACGACGATGGCGTCCCTCGCCTCCCGCCGGACGGCCTCCCGCTCTTCCGGGGCGGGGCGTTCTCCTCTCGCCCTCCGCCCCGCCGTCCATTCGTGCACTCTGGCGAGCACCCACGCCTCGAGCTCCCAAGGCGGGGTGCCGGCCAGAGCGCACGCCGCTGCACAGCCGACCGTGCGGTAAGCCCGCGCAACCCGCTGAGCAATGGCCCTCTGGGGCGCCCGCAACGCGGCGGCGTTCTCCCTCCTTCGGAGGGAGTCCTCCCAGATGGGGGCCCCGTACAGGGCCATGCTCTTCAGGATGCCGGCGTAGAGTTGCCGGCATCGTGCGCTGGGCCCCCCCAAATTGGGGAGAAGCCACGACAGCGCCCCCGCTGTCTTCAGCAGGCGCGCCGACAGCCCGCTAAAATGCGGGCCGAAGCGCCACCTGCTGTCAATCACGAGGCCCAGATATTTCATCTGGGCCTTGATCTCGATCCTGATGCCCTCCACTAAGATGTGGGCGTCAGGCGGGGGGCGCTGCCGAGGCCCGTGGAACCACACGGCCTCGGTCTTGTGCAGCGCCACCTTCAGACCTAGGCGGCGGATCCTCGCTGCGACCAAGGATCCGCCCGCCGAGGCCAGGTTGGCCGCCTCCCTGAAACTCTCCCCCCGGGCGGTGAGGAGAGTGTCGTCCGCGTAGCAGATGACACTCGTGCCTCGGAGGAGAGTTCCCCGCAAGAGCCAATCGAAGCCGACGTTCCAGAGGAGAGGTCCTAAGACTGACCCCTGCGGAACGCCGGCCTCGGCGGGATATCGCCGGACCTGGCCAGTTCTGTCCACCAGGAGGATCGCCCGGTCCTCCAGGTAGCTGGCCAGCAGACTGCGCAGGTATCGAGGCACTCCGTGGAACCGGAGCGCCTCTAGGATGGTGGAGTGGGGAACAGAGTTGAAGGCGTTGGCAATGTCGAACGACACCGCCAACACTCCGTCCCCCGCCTCCATCGCCCCCTGCACCTGACCCTTGAGGCAGGCCAGCGCGTCCACCGTCGAACGCTCAGCCCGAAAGCCGAACTGAGCGTCCGACAAGTCCGGCCCGACATCCCGCAGATGGCTCTTGACTCGAGCAGCTATTATCCCCTCGAACATTTTACCGACCTCATCGAGGAGAACGATGGGCCGGTATGCCGAGGGGGAGTCTGCTGGGCGGCCCTCCTTGCGAAGGAGGCACAGCTGCCCCTCCTTCCACGGTTTCGGGAACCTCCCAGACGCAAGGCATGCGCTGAAGAGGTCCCGAAACCGCTCCTCCATCAGAGTGGCGGCGATCGCCACCACCCTGGCGGGGACGCCGTCGGGTCCCGGAGCCGTCTTCTTGGCGCGGACGTGGAAAACCGCCGCGCCAAGTTCCGACTCCGTGACCGGAGGGGCCTCCTCTGCCTCCTCGTCCTCCAGCGGGGCTCCGCGCATCTCTGGCGGGGTGAAGCTGTCCCTGCGCGGGAACAGGGACCGAACCACCCCGTCCAGAAACGAGGGCTCCAGGGTCTCGGCAACCGGGGGGCCAAAGGGGCGCAGCTTGTTGCGCGCCGCCTTATATGGCCTCCCGTAGGGGTCGTTGTCGAGACCCTCCAGCAGCTCGGCTCTCGCCGAGTCTCTGGCGGCGGCAATGGCCCGATCGAGGACCAGTCTCGCCTCCGAGTATACCTCGTAGAGGTGGTCCTCGTCGGCCAGGTCCCGTCGACGCCGCCGTCGACTCCGCGTGTAGGCCCTCCTTGCCTCCACGCAAGCTGCTCGGAGCCCCGCCAGCTCCGCCGACCACCAGTACACGGCGCGTCCGTCTGGCGGCCGGCCAGACCGAGGCATGCTGGAGTTGCATACCTCGGTCAGAGACTGGCGCAGCTGCCCCGCTGCGGCGTCCACATCCAGGCCGGCTGTAGGCGGTGACAGCCAGTCCTGGATGAACGCCGCCTCCCCCGCTGCCTCCCTGTCCAGGCGGGTCAGGGCCCACCGCGGAAACGGCGATCGCCCCGAGAGGGGCCGCCTCCCGCCGGGGCCACCGGCGGAGATGTCGAACCGCACGTAGCGGTGGTCCGACATGGTCTCCACCGGGTCCACCCGCCAGTTCAGCACGCGCGCGGCCAACGCAGGGGTGGCGAAAGTGACGTCCACTATCGAGCCACCCTGCCGCCGCACGCATGTCTGGACGCTCCCCCTGTTCAAGAGGGAGAGTCCAGAGGAGGCTGCCCACATCTCGACCGCCCGCCCGCGGGCGTCGGTGGCCGGGTTGCCCCAGGTCACCGACTTGGCATTCAGGTCTCCCAGCACGGAGACCTGACGCGGAACCGCCCTGCCGACCACTGCGGCCAGGACTCCGAGAAAATTCTCAAAGTCCTGGAGAGGACGGTTTGGGGAGAAGTAGACGCCCACGAGCGCCACCTCTCCCCACGCGGCGGCCACGTATCCCGGTCCCCTCTCTAATAGCGAGAGGGGAGGGGAGTCCGTGGAAGACCGCGCCGCTAGTGCCACCGAGCCGTCCTCGTCACCCAGCCAGGTGCTGGGGATCGAGTACGGCTCGGCGACCACCGCTACGTTCACCAACCACTCGGCCATGACCTGCACTGCCAGGTCCTGGGCCGCTCTGCAGTGGTTGGTGTTCGCCTGGAGGATGTGGTAGTCGGAGCCCATTACTCCGACATCGCACGATCCTCCTCGGCTGCCGCCGCTGGAGCTGCAGCGGCGGCGACGACGGCAGCGGTGGTGGCGACAGGGCGAACCTGCGCCGGCACTATGCCCTTTTTGACGGGGGGCTTGCAGCCCCTGCCCGCCATCCTATGGTCCGCAGGGCGGCCGCTTGCGGCGCACGCCTTGCAGTGAGGCGTGGTGGCGCTGCAAGCGGCACTCTTGTGCCCCTCCTGTCCGCATCGGTAGCACGAGGCTCCCCAATCAGACTTGGAGGGACACGTAGCTCGGGTGTGGCCGAAGGCGCAGCACTTGAAGCAGCGCATAGGCTGGTCTTCAAGCGCTCGGACCACAGCCGAGCTGAGCCCCACGAGCAGCCGTCCCTTGGTCGCAGCAAGGACGGCCGCAGCCGCGGCAACAGGGCACTCGACGCGGACGATGCCCATGCCGCGGCGACCAACCCCGATGGCTCCGGCCCTCACTGCGGCAGCGACGCAGCCTCCAGCCGTGGCGACAGCCGCCACCACATCCTCCTTGGTGACCGAGTCGTCCAGCTCGGTCACCTCCAGGGATGCGGTCTTGACGGGCTTGACGACCGTCGCCACATCCGCGATGACCTCTTGCAACTTTGTTGCGAAGAGGTCCGCGTTAGCGCCGCGCTTCTCCCCCGAAAACTCGAAGATTCGAGCTCCGGCCTGGGTTCGGCGGCACGTAATGCCGCCGATCCCCAGCCGGGAGGGATCAGCATTCGTACGAGCCCGTCTTAGGACGGACTCGTACGTCTCGCCGCGCTCCGCGGCCTCCGGGGTGATGGTCACCACGACGGCCGCGGTTTTGGGAGGAATTAACTTCCTCCCGCCGGCTTTGGCTGGAGCCGCTTTCGCTGCCGCTGCAGGCGCAGTCGCAGCAGGCTTGGGGGCCGCCTTTCCCCCTGCCTTCTTCCTTCCCCTCCTGACCACTTCCGACCACGACATGTTGGCCGGGGTGGTGGAGGGAAGGAGGACGTCCTCCGCCTGCGAGGTCTGGGGGGCTGCTGCTGGAGGAGCAGCCGACGCAGCCGCCCCAGACGCACCCTCCGTGCCCGTGGTGGGGGGGGTTTGAGGAGCCGCCTTGCTCCTCTTGCCCTTCCCCTTGCCCTTGCCCTTGGAGGGCTTCTGGGCCTGGGGCTGCGCTCCCGATGCCGGGCCTGCCACAGGCGCAGGTTCCGGCTCCCGCGGTGGCTGCTTATCCGCCGCTAGCGGCGGGCGAAGCCGCCTTTCCGGCAAGAGCCGGTCCTCTATGCCTGCGAAACAGGCTCTGGTGAAGGCCCTCTCCTCCAATATAACCTTTCGGAATAATTCCTCAAGGTTAGTAGGGGAGGAGGAGCCTTCTACCACCGGCACCGGGGCAGGCTGGACAGGCTGGGCAGGTTGGGCAGACTGGGCAGGCCGAGCCGTGGCCTCAGCCAGCTTCTGGTGAAGCTGGCTGACCTCCGCCTGCAGGCGATCCACCCTCGCCTGCAGCTGCCGCGTCTCATCGCTGGCCGTCCGCCGCACCAGCTCCAGGACAATGCCGTGCATGCTGGCTGCACGGCATTTGAGGGCCTTCTGGAAGGTCCCCTTCAAGTTGGACGACTTGGAGGCGACCTCCAGAACTTCCTCCTTGTCCTGGAGCGCCATGCGCTCCAGCTCCGCCAGGGAGTGGTCGGCGTACAGCACGGTGGACGTGCCGTAGCCAGCCCTCGACCTGGCGGCCCGCGCCTGCTGCTCCTTCGCAGCGACCCGCTCCTCCAGGTCCTGCTGGAGCTGCTCCCTCCTCGCCAGGCCCAACTGACGCTCGGCGTCCACCAGGCCCACATCGTGAGTGGGAGCCGGAGCAGAAGTCGAAGCCCTTTTAGACTTCGGCTTCTTCCCCGACTTGCCCACCGATCCGGAGGAGCCCCCGGACCCGAGCCTCAGGTAGGCCCGCTTCCGATTGAGCCGGTCCGTCTCGGCCGCCGACGTGTCGACGACGGAGCTGTCGGAGTCCGACACCAACTCCGGCGCGCCGAACAAGCTGGCCGCAGACGGTGCGCGGTCAGCCTCCGACGCCGAAGCGTCGCCGGCGGGGCCCTGAGAAGGGCCGTTTGAATCGCCCTGGGAGGGGCGACGGGTTAAAAATCGCCCGGAGGCGTCGCGAGGTAACTTTTTAGGCATCTTAAACGCAGCGCGCATCTATAGCTGCGAGTCACAGCGCACTTTAGCCGCCGGTCTGCCACTCCGTTACGGTGGTCAGACACGGCGTTGCCCGGGGGAAACTACGTGGAAGTATGCGCTGTGGGGGTTCCCCCAGCCTCAACCTAACCTTTTTTTTTTTTTTTTTTTGTCGCTGAGAAATGACATTACGCATCTCCGCTCGTCGGGGGACGAGACGGAGTATGTGGGACTCCCTGCCAGAGTGGCAGTATACCCACTAAAACTCAGCGGTGTTCCCTCGGCGCCGTGATGGGAGGGTCATGGGAAACCGGCTCAGCCTTTACTTCCACGACCCTCCCGGCGCATGCCCGCCTAGCTGGCGGGCCCCGCGTGCCCCCCGAGCGGGAGCTGGGGGGCGACGGGAATGGCCGAGAACACCTGGCCATTCCCGTCCAACACTGGTGGAGGCGCGTGCGATGCAAGCGAGGGTGCCCCCGCACCCGTCGCCTGCTGGCCTCCACCTGGGAGGAGTCGGAGATGACCGTCATACTGACGTCTTCTCCGACCCCTCCTCCGCCTTCGGAGCGGCGCCGCGAGAGGGTCTTCCTCCCGCGCGCGCTCCGCCGCCTCCTTCTGGGACATGACGTGTTCGCAGAAGGAGGCGACTGCCGCCCAGGACCCCTCGTCCCTCAGCATGGCGTTGACCACGCCGGGGAGCGAGAGGTCCGTTCCGATCGCCGCCGTGAGACTGCGGCGCGGCTCGGACCACGACGGGCACACCGCGAGAGTGTGCTGCGCCGTGTCCTCCGCCGCGCCACAGTCGTGACACGACGGCGTCTCCTCCCGTCCGATCCGGTGCAGGTACGATCCGAAACAGCCGTGCCCGGACAGCACCTGCACCAGACGGAACGAGAGGAACCCGTGCCGCCGCTCGAGCCAGTCCCGCAGGACCGGCCCGAGCGCGTCGAGGGTTCGGCGGCCGAAGGCTGCGGTGGCGAGGTCCGCCGTCCAATGGACGACGATGGCGTCCCTCGCCTCCCGCCGGACGGCCTCCCGCTCTTCCGGGGCGGGGCGTTCTCCTCTCGCCCTCCGCCCCGCCGTCCATTCGTGCACTCTGGCGAGCACCCACGCCTCGAGCTCCCAAGGCGGGGTGCCGGCCAGAGCGCACGCCGCTGCACAGCCGACCGTGCGGTAGGCCCGCGCAACCCGCTGAGCAATGGCCCTCTGGGGCGCCCGCAACGCGGCGGCGTTCTCCCTCCGTCGGAGGGAGTCCTCCCAGATGGGGGCCCCGTACAGGGCCATGCTCTTCAGGATGCCGGCGTAGAGTTGCCGGCATCGTGCGCTGGGCCCCCCCAAATTGGGGAGAAGCCACGACAGCGCCCCCGCTGTCTTCAGCAGGCGCGCCGACAGCCCGCTAAAATGCGGGCCGAAGCGCCACCTGCTGTCGATCACGAGGCCCAGATATTTCATCTGGGCCTTGATCTCGATCCTGACGCCCTCCACGAAGATGTGGGCGTCAGGCGGGGGGCGCTGCCGAGGCCCGTGGAACCACACGGCCTCGGTCTTGTGCAGCGCCACCTTCAGACCTAGGCGGCGGATCCTCGCTGCGACCAAGGATCCGCCCGCCGAGGCCAGGTTGGCCGCCTCCCTGAAACTCTCCCCCCGGGCGGTGAGGAGAGTGTCGTCCGCGTAGCAGACGACACTCGTGCCTCGGAGGAGAGTTCCCCGCAAGAGCCAATCGAAGCCGACGTTCCAGAGGAGAGGTCCTAAGACTGACCCCTGTGGAACGCCGGCCTCGGCGGGATATCGCCGGACCTGGCCAGTTCTGTCCACCAGGAGGATCGCCCGGTCCTCCAGGTAGCTGGCCAGCAGACTGCGCAGGTATCGAGGCACTCCGTGGAACCGGAGCGCCTCTAGGATGGTGGAGTGAGGAACAGAGTTGAAGGCGTTGGCGATGTCGAACGACACCGCCAACACTCCGTCCCCCGCCTCCATCGCCCCCTGCACCTGCCCCTTGAGGCAGGCCAGCGCGTCCACCGTCGAACGCTCAGCCCGAAAGCCGAACTGAGCGTCCGACAAGTCCGGCCCGACATCCCGCAGATGGCTCTTCACGCGAGCAGCTATTATCCCCTCGAACATCTTTCCGACCTCATCGAGGAGAACGATGGGCCGGTATGCCGAGGGGGAGTCTGCTGGGCGGCCCTCCTTACGGAGGAGGCACAGCTGCCCCTCCTTCCACGGTTTCGGGAACCTCCCAGACGCAAGGCATGCGCTGAAGAGGTCCCGAAACCGCTCCTCCATCAGAGTGGCGGCGATCGCCACCACCCTGGCGGGGACGCCGTCGGGTCCCGGAGCCGTCTTCTTGGCGCGGACGTGGAAAACCGCCGCGCCAAGTTCCGACTCCGTGACCGGAGGGGCCTCCTCAGCCTCCTCGTCCTCCAGCGGGGCTCCGCGCATCTCTGGCGGGGTGAAGCTGTCCCTGCGCGGGAACAGGGACCGAACCACCCCGTCCAGAAACGAGGGCTCCAGGGTCTCGGCAACCGGGGGGCCAAAGGGGCGCAGCTTGTTGCGCGCCGCCTTATATGGCCTCCCGTAGGGGTCGTTGTCGAGACCCTCCAGCAGCTCGGCTCTCGCCGAGTCTCTGGCGGCGGCGATGGCCCGATCGAGGACCAGTCTCGCCTCCGAGTACACCTCGTAGAGGTGGTCCTCGTTGGCCGGGTCCCGTCGACGCCGCCGTCGACTCCGCGTGTAGGCCCTCCTTGCCTCCACGCAAGCTGCTCGGAGCCCCGCCAGCTCCGCCGACCACCAGTACACGGCGCGTCCGTCTGGCGGCCGGCCAGACCGAGGCATGCTGGAGTTGCATACCTCGGTCAGAGACTGGCGCAGCTGTCCCGCTGCGGCATCCACATCCAGGCCGGCTGTAGGCGACGACAGCCAGTCCTGGATGAACGCCGCCTCCCCCGCTGCCTCCCTGTCCAGGCGGGTCAGGGCCCACCGCGGAAACGGCGATCGCCCCGAGAGGGGCCGCCTCCCGCCGGGGCCACCGGCGGAGATGTCGAACCGCACGTAGCGGTGGTCCGACATGGTCTCCACCGGGTCCACCCGCCAGTTCAGCACGCGCGCGGCCAACGCAGGGGTGGCGAAAGTGACGTCCACTATCGACCCACCCTGCCGCCGCACGCATGTCTGGACGCTCCCCCTGTTCAAGAGGGAGAGTCCAGAGGAGGCTGCCCACATCTCGACCGCCCGCCCGCGGGCGTCGGTGGCCGGGTTGCCCCAGGTCACCGACTTGGCATTCAGGTCTCCCAGCACGGAGACCTGACGCGGAACCGCCCTGCCGACCACTGCGGCCAGGACTCCGAGAAAATTCTCAAAGTCCTGGAGAGGACGGTTTGGGGAGAAGTAGACGCCCACGAGCGCCACCTCACCCCACGCGGCGGCCACGTATCCCGGTCCCCTCTCTAATAGCGAGAGGGGAGGGGAGTCCGTGGAAGACCGCGCCGCTAGTGCCACCGAGCCGTCCTCGTCACCCAGCCAGGTGCTGGGGATCGAGTACGGCTCGGCGACCACCGCTACGTTCACCAACCACTCGGCCATGACCTGCACTGCCAGGTCCTGGGCCGCTCTGCAGTGATTGGTGTTCGCCTGGAGGATGTGGTATTCGGAGCCCATTACTCCGACATCGCACGATCCTCCTCGGCTGCCGCCGCTGGAGCTGCAGCGGCGGCGACGACGGCAGCGGTGGTGGCGACAGGGCGAACCTGCGCCGGCACTATGCCCTTTTTGACGGGGGGCTTGCAGCCCCTGCCCGCCATCCTATGGTCCGCAGGGCGGCCGCTTGCGGCGCACGCCTTGCAGTGAGGCGTGGTGGCGCTGCAAGCGGCACTCTTGTGCCCCTCCTGTCCGCATCGGTAGCACGAGGCTCCCCAATCAGACTTGGAGGGACACGTAGCTCGGGTGTGGCCGAAGGCGCAGCACTTGAAGCAGCGCATAGGCTGGTCTTCAAGCGCTCGGACCACAGCCGAGCTGAGCCCCACGAGCAGCCGTCCCTTGGTCGCAGCAAGGACGGCCGCAGCCGCGGCAACAGGGCACTCGACGCGGACGATGCCCATGCCGCGGCGACCAACCCCGATGGCTCCGGCCCTCACTGCGGCAGCGACGCAGCCTCCAGCCGTGGCGACAGCCGCCACCACATCCTCCTTGGTGACCGAGTCGTCCAGCTCGGTCACCTCCAGGGATGCGGTCTTGACGGGCTTGACGACCGTCGCCACATCCGCGATGACCTCTTGCAACTTTGTTGCGAAGAGGTCCGCGTTAGCGCCGCGCTTCTCCCCCGAAAACTCGAAGATTCGAGCTCCGGCCTGGGTTCGGCGGCACGTAATGCCGCCGATCCCCAGCCGGGAGGGATCAGCATTCGTACGAGCCCGTCTTAGGACGGACTCGTACGTCTCGCCGCGCTCCGCGGCCTCCGGGGTGATGGTCACCACGACGGCCGCGGTTTTGGGAGGAATTAACTTCCTCCCGCCGGCTTTGGCTGGAGCCGCTTTCGCTGCCGCTGCAGGCGCAGTCGCAGCAGGCTTGGGGGCCGCCTTTCCCCCTGCCTTCTTCCTTCCCCTCCTGACCACTTCCGACCACGACATGTTGGCCGGGGTGGTGGAGGGAAGGAGGACGTCCTCCGCCTGCGAGGTCTGGGGGGCTGCTGCTGGAGGAGCAGCCGACGCAGCCGCCCCAGACGCACCCTCCGTGCCCGTGGTGGGGGGGGTTTGAGGAGCCGCCTTGCTCCTCTTGCCCTTCCCCTTGCCCTTGCCCTTGGAGGGCTTCTGGGCCTGGGGCTGCGCTCCCGATGCCGGGCCTGCCACAGGCGCAGGTTCCGGCTCCCGCGGTGGCTGCTTATCCGCCGCTAGCGGCGGGCGAAGCCGCCTTTCCGGCAAGAGCCGGTCCTCTATGCCTGCGAAACAGGCTCTGGTGAAGGCCCTCTCCTCCAATATAACCTTTCGGAATAATTCCTCAAGGTTAGTAGGGGAGGAGGAGCCTTCTACCACCGGCACCGGGGCAGGCTGGACAGGCTGGGCAGGTTGGGCAGACTGGGCAGGCCGAGCCGTGGCCTCAGCCAGCTTCTGGTGAAGCTGGCTGACCTCCGCCTGCAGGCGATCCACCCTCGCCTGCAGCTGCCGCGTCTCATCGCTGGCCGTCCGCCGCACCAGCTCCAGGACAATGCCGTGCATGCTGGCTGCACGGCATTTGAGGGCCTTCTGGAAGGTCCCCTTCAAGTTGGACGACTTGGAGGCGACCTCCAGAACTTCCTCCTTGTCCTGGAGCGCCATGCGCTCCAGCTCCGCCAGGGAGTGGTCGGCGTACAGCACGGTGGACGTGCCGTAGCCAGCCCTCGACCTGGCGGCCCGCGCCTGCTGCTCCTTCGCAGCGACCCGCTCCTCCAGGTCCTGCTGGAGCTGCTCCCTCCTCGCCAGGCCCAACTGACGCTCGGCGTCCACCAGGCCCACATCGTGAGTGGGAGCCGGAGCAGAAGTCGAAGCCCTTTTAGACTTCGGCTTCTTCCCCGACTTGCCCACCGATCCGGAGGAGCCCCCGGACCCGAGCCTCAGGTAGGCCCGCTTCCGATTGAGCCGGTCCGTCTCGGCCGCCGACGTGTCGACGACGGAGCTGTCGGAGTCCGACACCAACTCCGGCGCGCCGAACAAGCTGGCCGCAGACGGTGCGCGGTCAGCCTCCGACGCCGAAGCGTCGCCGGCGGGGCCCTGAGAAGGGCCGTTTGAATCGCCCTGGGAGGGGCGACGGGTTAAAAATCGCCCGGAGGCGTCGCGAGGTAACTTTTTAGGCATCTTAAACGCAGCGCGCATCTATAGCTGCGAGTCACAGCGCACTTTAGCCGCCGGTCTGCCACTCCGTTACGGTGGTCAGACACGGCGTTGCCCGGGGGAAACTACGTGGAAGTATGCGCTGTGGGGGTTCCCCCAGCCTCAACCTAACCTAACCTTTTTTTTTTTTTTTTTTGTCGCTGAGAAATGACATTACGCATCTCCGCTCGTCGGGGGACGAGACGGAGTATGTGGGACTCCCTGCCAGAGTGGCAGTATACCCACTAAAACTCAGCGGTGTTCCCTCGGCGCCGTGATGGGAGGGTCATGGGAAACCGGCTCAGCCTTTACTTCCACGACCCTCCCGGCGCATGCCCGCCTAGCTGGCGGGCCCCGCGTGCCCCCCGAGCGGGAGCTGGGGGGTGACGGGAATGGCCGAGAACACCTGGCCATTCCCGTCCGACACTGGTGGAGGCGCGTGCGATGCAAGCGAGGGTGCCCCCGCACCCGTCGCCTGCTGGCCTCCACCTGGAAGGAGTCGGAGATGACCGTCATACTGACGTCTTCTCCGACCCCTCCTCCGCCTTCGGAGCGGCGCCGCGAGAGGGTCTTCCTCCCGCGCCCGCTCCGCCGCCTCCTTCTGGGACATGACATGTTCGCAGAAGGAGGCGACTGCCGCCCAGGACCCCTCGTCCCTCAGCATGGCGTTGACCACGCCGGGGAGCGAGAGGTCCGTTCCGATCGCCGCCGTGAGACTGCGGCGCGGCTCGGACCACGACGAGCATACTGCGAGAGTGTGCTGCGCCGTGTCCTCCGCCGCGCCACAGTCGTGACACGACGGCGTCTCCTCCCGTCCGATCCGGTGCAGGTACGATCCGAAACAGCCGTGCCCGGACAGCACCTGCACCAGACGGAACGAGAGGAACCCGTGCCGCCGCTCGAGCCAGTCCCGCAGGACCGGCCCGAGCGCGTCGAGGGTTCGGCGGCCGAAGGCTGCGGTGGCGAGGTCCGCCGTCCAATGGACGACGATGGCGTCCCTCGCCTCCCGCCGGACGGCCTCCCGCTCTTCCGGGGCGGGGCGTTCTCCTCTCGCCCTCCGCCCCGCCGTCCATTCGTGCACTCTGGCGAGCACCCACGCCTCGAGCTCCCAAGGCGGGGTGCCGGCCAGAGCGCACGCCGCTGCACAGCCGACCGTGCGGTAGGCCCGCGCAACCCGCTGAGCAATGGCCCTCTGGGGCGCCCGCAACGCGGCGGCGTTCTCCCTCCGTCGGAGGGAGTCCTCCCAGATGGGGGCCCCGTACAGGGCCATGCTCTTCAGGATGCCGGCGTAGAGTTGCCGGCATCGTGCGCTGGGCCCCCCCAAATTGGGGAGAAGCCACGACAGCGCCCCCGCTGTCTTCAGCAGGCGCGCCGACAGCCCGCTAAAATGCGGGCCGAAGCGCCACCTGCTGTCGATCACGAGGCCCAGATATTTCATCTGGGCCTTGATCTCGATCCTGACGCCCTCCACGAAGATGTGGGCGTCAGGCGGGGGGCGCTGCCGAGGCCCGTGGAACCACACGGCCTCGGTCTTGTGCAGCGCCACCTTCAGACCTAGGCGGCGGATCCTCGCTGCGACCAAGGATCCGCCCGCCGAGGCCAGGTTGGCCGCCTCCCTGAAACTCTCCCCCCGGGCGGTGAGGAGAGTGTCGTCCGCGTAGCAGACGACACTCGTGCCTCGGAGGAGAGTTCCCCGCAAGAGCCAATCGAAGCCGACGTTCCAGAGGAGAGGTCCTAAGACTGACCCCTGTGGAACGCCGGCCTCGGCGGGATATCGCCGGACCTGGCCAGTTCTGTCCACCAGGAGGATCGCCCGGTCCTCCAGGTAGCTGGCCAGCAGACTGCGCAGGTATCGAGGCACTCCGTGGAACCGGAGCGCCTCTAGGATGGTGGAGTGAGGAACAGAGTTGAAGGCGTTGGCGATGTCGAACGACACCGCCAACACTCCGTCCCCCGCCTCCATCGCCCCCTGCACCTGCCCCTTGAGGCAGGCCAGCGCGTCCACCGTCGAACGCTCAGCCCGAAAGCCGAACTGAGCGTCCGACAAGTCCGGCCCGACATCCCGCAGATGGCTCTTCACGCGAGCAGCTATTATCCCCTCGAACATCTTTCCGACCTCATCGAGGAGAACGATGGGCCGGTATGCCGAGGGGGAGTCTGCTGGGCGGCCCTCCTTGCGGAGGAGGCACAGCTGCCCCTCCTTCCACGGTTTCGGGAACCTCCCAGACGCAAGGCATGCGCTGAACAGGTCCCGAAACCGCTCCTCCATCAGAGTGGCGGCGATCGCCACCACCCTGGCGGGGACGCCGTCGGGTCCCGGAGCCGTCTTCTTGGCGCGGACGTGGAAAACCGCCGCGCCAAGTTCCGACTCCGTGACCGGAGGGGCCTCCTCTGCCTCCTCGTCCTCCAGCGGGGCTCCGCGCATCTCTGGCGGGGTGAAGCTGTCCCTGCGCGGGAACAGGGACCGAACCACCCCGTCCAGAAACGAGGGCTCCAGGGTCTCGGCAACCGGGGGGCCAAAGGGGCGCAGCTTGTTGCGCGCCGCCTTATATGGCCTCCCGTAGGGGTCGTTGTCGAGACCCTCCAGCAGCTCGGCTCTCGCCGAGTCTCTGGCGGCGGCGATGGCCCGATCGAGGACCAGCCTCGCCTCCGAGTACACCTCGTAGAGGTGGTCCTCGTCGGCCAGGTCCCGTCGACGCCGCCGTCGACTCCGCGTGTAGGCCCTCCTTGCCTCCACGCAAGCTGCTCGGAGCCCCGCCAGCTCCGCCGACCACCAGTACACGGCGCGTCCGTCTGGCGGCCGGCCAGACCGAGGCATGCTGGAGTTGCATACCTCGGTCAGAGACTGGCGCAGCTGCCCCGCTGCGGCGTCCACATCCAGGCCGGCTGTAGGCGGCGACAGCCAGTCCTGGATGAACGCCGCCTCCCCCGCTGCCTCCCTGTCCAGGCGGGTCAGGGCCCACCGCGGAAACGGCGATCGCCCCGAGAGGGGCCGCCTCCCGCCGGGGCCACCGGCGGAGATGTCGAACCGCACGTAGCGGTGGTCCGACATGGTCTCCACCGGGTCCACCCGCCAGTTCAGCACGCGCGCGGCCAACGCAGGGGTGGCGAAAGTGACGTCCACTATCGAGCCACCCTGCCGCCGCACGCATGTCTGGACGCTCCCCCTGTTCAAGAGGGAGAGTCCAGAGGAGGCTGCCCACATCTCGACCGCCCGCCCGCGGGCGTCGGTGGCCGGGTTGCCCCAGGTCACCGACTTGGCATTCAGGTCTCCCAGCACGGAGACCTGACGCGGAACCGCCCTGCCGACCACTGCGGCCAGGACTCCGAGAAAATTCTCAAAGTCCTGGAGAGGACGGTTTGGGGAGAAGTAGACGCCCACGAGCGCCACCTCTCCCCACGCGGCGGCCACGTATCCCGGTCCCCTCTCTAATAGCGAGAGGGGAGGGGAGTCCGTGGAAGACCGCGCCGCTAGTGCCACCGAGCCGTCCTCGTCACCCAGCCAGGTGCTGGGGATCGAGTACGGCTCGGCGACCACCGCTACGTTCACCAACCACTCGGCCATGACCTGCACTGCCAGGTCCTGGGCCGCTCTGCAGTGGTTGGTGTTCGCCTGGAGGATGTGGTAGTCGGAGCCCATTACTCCGACATCGCACGATCCTCCTCGGCTGCCGCCGCTGGAGCTGCAGCGGCGGCGACGACGGCAGCGGTGGTGGCGACAGGGCGAACCTGCGCCGGCACTATGCCCTTCTTGACGGGGGGCTTGCAGCCCCGGCCCGCCATCCTGTGGTCCGCGGGGCGGCCACTTGCAGCGCACGCCTTGCAGTGAGGCGTGGTGGCGCTGCAAGCGGCACTCTTGTGTCCCTCCTGTCCGCATCGGTAGCACGAGGCTCCCCAATCGGACTTGGAGGGACACGTGGCTCGGGTGTGGCCGAAGGCGCAGCACTTGAAGCAGCGCATAGGCTGGTCTTCAAGCGCTCGGACCACAGCCGAGCTGAGCCCCACGAGCAGCCGTCCCTTGGTCGCAGCAAGGACGGCCGCAGCCGCGGCAACAGGGCACTCGACACGGACGATGCCCATGCCGCGGCGACCGACCCCGATGGCTCCGGCCCTCACTGCGCCAGCGACGCAGCCTCCAGCCGTGGCGACAGCCGCCACCACATCCTCC
This sequence comes from Gortyna flavago, assembly GCA_963669345.1. NCBI lineage: Eukaryota > Metazoa > Arthropoda > Insecta > Lepidoptera > Noctuidae > Gortyna > Gortyna flavago. The sequence continues at coordinate 18,067,434 of OY770141.1, read as the reverse complement.
TTGGTGACCGAGTCGTCCAGCTCGGTCACCTCCAGGGATGCGGTCTTGACGGGCTTGACGACCGTCGCCACATCCGCGATGACCTCTTGCAACTTTGTTGCGAAGAGGTCCGCGTTAGCGCAGCGCTTCTCCCCCGCAAACTCGAAGATTCGAGCTCCGGCCTGGGTTCGGCGGCACGTAATGCCGCCGATCCCCAGCCGGGAGGGATCAGCATTCGTACGAGCCCGTCTAAGGACGGACTCGTACGTCTCGCCGCGCTCCGCGGCCTCCGGGGTGATGGTCACCACGACGGCCGCGGTTTTGGGAGGAATTAACTTCCTCCCGCCGGCTTTGGCTGGAGCCGCTTTCGCTGGCGCTACAGGCGCAGTCGCAGCGGGCTTGGGGGCCGCCTTTCCCCCAGCCTTCTTCCTTCCCCTCCTGACCACTTCCGACCACGACATGTTGGCCGGGGTGGTGGAGGGAAGGAGGACGTCCTCCGCCTGCGATGTCTGGGGGGCTGCTGCTGGAGGAGCAGCCGACGCAGCCGCCCCAGACGCACCCTCCGTGCCCGTGGTGGGGGGGGTTTGAGGAGCCGCCTTGCTCCCCTTGCCCTTCCCCTTGCCCTTGCCCTTGCCCGTGGAGGGCTTCTGGGCCTGGGGCTGCGCTCCCGATGCCGGGCCTGCTGCAGGCGCAGGTTCCGGCTCCCGCGGTGGCGGCTTGTCCGCCGCTAGCGGCGGGCGAAGCCGCCTTTCCGGCAAGAGCCGGTCCTCAATGCCTGCGAAACAGGCTCTGGTGAAGGCCCTCTCCTCCAATATAACCTTTCGGAATAATTCCTCAAGGTTAGTAGGGGAGGGGCCTCCTACCACCGGCACCGGGGCAGGCTGGACAGGCTGGGCAGGCTGAGCGGACTGGGCAGGCCGAGCCGTGGCCTCAGCCAGCTTCTGGTGAAGCTGGCTGACCTCCGCCTGCAGGCGATCCACCCTCGCCTGCAGCTGCCGCGTCTCGTCGCTGGCCGTCCGCCGCACCAGCTCCAGGACAATGCCGTGCATGCTGGCTGCACGGCATTTGAGGGCCTTCTGGAAGGTCCCCTTCAAATTGGAGGACTTTGAGGCGACCTCCAGAACTTCCTCCTTGTCCTGGAGCGCCATGCGCTCCAGCTCCGCCAGGGAGTGGTCGGCGTACAGCACGGTGGACGTGCCGTAGCCAGCCCTCGACCTGGCGGCCCGCGCCTGCTGCTCCTTCGCAGCGACCCGCTCCTCCAGGTCCTGCTGGAGCTGCTCCCTCCTCGCCAGGCCCAACTGACGCTCGGCGTCCACCAGGCCCACATCGTGAGTGGGAGCCGGAGCAGAAGTCGAGGCCCTTTTGGACCTCGGCTTCTTCCCCGACTTGCCCACCGATCCGGAGGAGCCCCCGGACCCGAGCCTCAGATAGGCCCGCTTTCGATTGAGCCGGTCTGTCTCGGCCGCCGACGTGTCGACGACGGAGCTGTCGGTGTCCGACAGCAAGTCCGGCGTGCCGAACAGGCTGGCCGCAGAGGGTGCGCGGTCAGCCTCCGACGCCGAAACGTCGCCGGCGAGGCCCTGAGAAGGGCCTTTGGATTGGCCCTGAGAAGGGCCGTTTGAATCGCCCTGGGAGGGGCGATGGGTTAAAAACCGCCCGGAGGCGTCACGTCTTGGCTTATGCATCTTTCTTTCTCTCTTGCAGACGTCCGCGTTAGCCTGCAAGCACAGCGCACTTTAGCCGCCGGTCTGCCACTCCGTTACGGTGGTCAGACACGGCGTTGCCCGGGGGAAACTACGTGGAAGTATGCGCTGTGGGGGTTCCCCCAACCTAACCTAACCTTTTTTTTTTTTTTTGTCGCTGAGAAATGACATTACGCATCTCCGCTCGTCGGGGGACGAGACGGAGTATGTGGGACTCCCTGCCAGAGTGGCAGTATACCCACTAAAACTCAGCGGTGTTCCCTCGTCGCCGTGATGGGAGGGTCATGGGAAACCGGCTCAGCCTTTACTTCCACGACCCTCCCGGCGCATGCCCGCCTAGCTGGCGGGCCCCGCGTGCCCCCCGAGCGGGAGCTGGGGGGCGACGGGAATGGCCGGGAACACCTGGCCATTCCCGTCCGACACTGGTGGAGGCGCGTGCGATGCAAGCGAGGGTGCCCCCGCACCCGTCGCCTGCTGGCCTCCACCTGGGAGGAGTCGGAGATGACCGTCATACTGACGTCTTCTCCGACCCCTCCTCCGCCTTCGGAGCGGCGCCGCGAGAGGGTCTTCCTCTCGCGCGCGCTCCTCCGCCTCCTTCTGGGACATGACCTGTTCGCAGAAGGAGGCGACTGCCGCCCAGGACCCCTCGTCCCTCAGCATGGCGTTGACCACGCCGGGGAGCGAGAGGTCCGTTCCGATCGCCGCCGTGAGACTGCGGCGCGGCTCGGACCACGACGGGCACACCGCGAGAGTGTGCTGCGCCGTGTCCTCCGCCGCGCCACAGTCGTGACACGACGGCGTCTCCTCCCGTCCGATCCGGTGCAGGTACGATCCGAAACAGCCGTGCCCGGACAGCACCTGCACCAGACGGAACGAGAGGAACCCGTGCCGCCGCTCGAGCCAGTCCCGCAGGACCGGCCCGAGCGCGTCGAGGGTTCGGCGGCCGAAGGCTGCGGTGGCGAGGTCCGCCGTCCAATGGACGACGATGGCGTCCCTCGCCTCCCGCCGGACGGCCTCCCGCTCTTCCGGGGCGGGGCGTTCTCCTCTCGCCCTCCGCCCCGCCGTCCATTCGTGCACTCTGGCGAGCACCCACGCCTCGAGCTCCCAAGGCGGGGTGCCGGCCAGAGCGCACGCCGCTGCACAGCCGACCGTGCGGTAGGCCCGCGCAACCCGCTGAGCAATGGCCCTCTGGGGCGCCCGCAACGCGGCGGCGTTCTCCCTCCGTCGGAGGGAGTCCTCCCAGATGGGGGCCCCGTACAGGGCCATGCTCTTCAGGATGCCGGCGTAGAGTTGCCGGCATCGTGCGCTGGGCCCCCCCAAATTGGGGAGAAGCCACGACAGCGCCCCCGCTGTCTTCAGCAGGCGCGCCGACAGCCCGCTAAAATGCGGGCCGAAGCGCCACCTGCTGTCGATCACGAGGCCCAGATATTTCATCTGGGCCTTGATCTCGATCCTGACGCCCTCCACGAAGATGTGGGCGTCAGGCGGGGGGCGCTGCCGAGGCCCGTGGAACCACACGGCCTCGGTCTTGTGCAGCGCCACCTTCAGACCTAGGCGGCGGATCCTCGCTGCGACCAAGGATCCGCCCGCCGAGGCCAGGTTGGCCGCCTCCCTGAAACTCTCCCCCCGGGCGGTGAGGAGAGTGTCGTCCGCGTAGCAGACGACACTCGTGCCTCGGAGGAGAGTTCCCCGCAAGAGCCAATCGAAGCCGACGTTCCAGAGGAGAGGTCCTAAGACTGACCCCTGTGGAACGCCGGCCTCGGCGGGATATCGCCGGACCTGGCCAGTTCTGTCCACCAGGAGGATCGCCCGGTCCTCCAGGTAGCTGGCCAGCAGACTGCGCAGGTATCGAGGCACTCCGTGGAACCGGAGCGCCTCTAGGATGGTGGAGTGAGGAACAGAGTTGAAGGCGTTGGCGATGTCGAACGACACCGCCAACACTCCGTCCCCCGCCTCCATCGCCCCCTGCACCTGCCCCTTGAGGCAGGCCAGCGCGTCCACCGTCGAACGCTCAGCCCGAAAGCCGAACTGAGCGTCCGACAAGTCCGGCCCGACATCCCGCAGATGGCTCTTGACTCGAGCAGCTATTATCCCCTCGAACATTTTACCGACCTCATCGAGGAGAACGATGGGCCGGTATGCCGAGGGGGAGTCTGCTGGGCGGCCCTCCTTGCGGAGGAGGCACAGCTGCCCCTCCTTCCACGGTTTCGGGAACCTCCCAGACGCAAGGCATGCGCTGAAGAGGTCCCGAAACCGCTCCTCCATCAGAGTGGCGGCGATCGCCACCACCCTGGCGGGGACGCCGTCGGGTCCCGGAGCCGTCTTCTTGGCGCGGACGTGGAAAACCGCCGCGCCAAGTTCCGACTCCGTGACCGGAGGGGCCTCCTCTGCCTCCTCGTCCTCCAGCGGGGCTCCGCGCATCTCTGGCGGAGTGAAGCTGTCCCTGCGCGGGAACAGGGACCGAACCACCCCGTCCAGAAACGAGGGCTCCAGGGTCTCGGCAACCGGGGGGCCAAAGGGGCGCAGCTTGTTGCGCGCCGCCTTATATGGCCTCCCGTAGGGGTCGTTGTCGAGACCCTCCAGCAGCTCGGCTCTCGCCGAGTCTCTGGCGGCGGCGATGGCCCGATCGAGGACCAGCCTCGCCTCCGAGTACACCTCGTAGAGGTGGTCCTCGTCGGCCAGGTCCCGTCGACGCCGCCGTCGACTCCGCGTGTAGGCCCTCCTTGCCTCCACGCAAGCTGCTCGGAGCCCCGCCAGCTCCGCCGACCACCAGTACACGGCGCGTCCGTCTGGCGGCCGGCCAGACCGAGGCATGCTGGAGTTGCATACCTCGGTCAGAGACTGGCGCAGCTGCCCCGCTGCGGCGTCCACATCCAGGCCGGCTGTAGGCGGCGACAGCCAGTCCTGGATGAACGCCGCCTCCCCCGCTGCCTCCCTGTCCAGGCGGAACCTAACCTAACCTAACCTAACCTAACCTAACCCAGTACCCCCCCATCCTCCGTGGCGGTCGGATCATTTTTAAAGTCGTTCCGCAGTGAAAAATAAAAATAAATTGGTTTTTGTGCTCTAATTTCAAAGAGTGAAGTGTCGTTGGATGCGGAAACTTGCGCCGCATAAAGTGCCGGTATCAAATAGAGCCGCTTCACAGTGCCCTGAAAGTTATAAGTGAAAAACCTCTCTTTTTGAGGTTAAGTGAAGCACACGAAAACTTGAAACGCAAACGCTGCCTTAACGAGAGCGGCGACCCCCCCTTTTTCCATCAGTATACTGTGGGCATCGTGGTTCCTGATCATCTGGAGCATTAAAAATCACCCTGACACCGCGAATCTGCGAGTTATTCAGGTTTTTCACAAAACCACGTGCCCTGAAAAAGCCGAAGGAGAGGAGCCAGCGGCGCGAATTTTGGCACCAACCTGGACCTCTATAAACTAAGGCGAGTGCAGGTCAAAGTAGAATTTTAAGTCCACTGCAAAACTTTTAATAACGTTATAACTTCTCAAAATTTGAACCCGTATAACTCTGAACAGAGAAAACTTCTCAAGAATTTTCAACTGCAGCCTGGTGCGCGCTTGCTAGTTCATTAGAGACGCTAAGTTTTAGATTTTTAAATTAAGTAGTTTTAGAATAATAGGGTATTTTATAAGAAAATAAGTTTTTCAAAAATTTTTTACGTGGTTTTTGGTTTTTCTAAGATTTGGTAACTGCACCTTGTAGCACTCTATTTTAAGTAAATTATGCAAATTTTTCAGAATTTTCGGACGGACGGTTCGTGAGTTATCGAATTTTAACTGTTTTTTAGCTTTAATTCAAAAATAAATAGAAAAAACTACTTTTTGACATTAGGATAGGTCCTAATATACCTATTGTGACATATTTAAGCCCAAACACGGGCTGTATATCTTTTAAATTGGCTATTTCGTCCAAATTGCGCCATATTGGTTTTTCGGTTATAAATTTCAGTCTGTAATAACTCAGGAACCGCTAGTCCGATTTACACCGAATTTTCACTGGCGCTAGTGGCATACCGCGAATTTTAAGATAGGACAATTTTCAGGCCATTTCAGGACTGAAAATTTTTTGTCGCTGAAACTGCTTTCAGGTCATACCTGAAGTGACGCCGGGCTGTAAGTCCAAAACCCCGTCCTTCTGCGACGCAGGGTTCCGGAGATAAGGACGTTTTAACACGACGTTTGACAGCTCGGCGGCCATCTTGTTCAACTTCAAACCACTGTAACTCCTAAACCGTTGGTCGTGGGAGGTGGCGGTTTTCGAAGTTAGTGTCAGGAACCCACCGCCCTGCTCACTCCGCGTTTTCAGGTGGTTTGGAGCTGAAAATTTTCAGGACCCTGAAAGTTGTTTCAGCGGACAGCGGAGCTCAGGCCGAGTTGGGAGAACCCAAACTCGGGGGGTCTGCGGTTTTCCAGAGGGAAGCTATATACAGTCAAAAACTGACATTGACAGCACCGCGGCCATTTTGTAAAAACTTTAAACGGCCATAGCTTCCCAACGGAGAGTCGTAGAGGGCCGGGGTTTCCGCTGGACATACCGGCAGGGCTTAGGCTATAAGAAAAGTTAGTTTTCAGGCGTTTTCAGGAGACAGATATTTTTCAGCCTGAAAACCATTCCAGGGGATTGGTCTCGCCAAGCCAAGTGCGGAAAGCCCAAACACTGAGGTTTTTGGACCGGCGGTTCCGGAGATATCCACTTGTAACCACTTTTTGGCCGCCATCTTGGCAAAAAACCAGAATTTTCAAGTTGGGATATCTCCGCAACCCCTTGGGGTAACTGCACCGAGTTTGGGGTCATCTGAAGGGGCTTGGCGAGAGCTGTCCATTGGAAGTAGAGAAACGACTCTATATAGAGTCTTCTCAAAAAGTGCCTCTGTATCGATGGTTTTTTGACTCTAAAAAGTTTTTTTTTTAGGATTTTTTATTTTTTATTTTTTCTCTCTTTCCTTCTTTACTTATTTAGACTGCACACATCTTTACACTGTGTGTAGATCACGAATTGACGTTTACATACACTATTGTGTTTTTATATCCCTACCTGACGCATTCCTCTGACAATGTTCGCTAGAACACCATCGAAACCTGTAGGAGAAAAGGAGAAACAAAGATCCCCGCCAAGAACACATACGATTTCGGCTAACGCTGGACGCAGCATCGAAAAACAAAATTCTCCGCCAAGGACGCAAACGACTTCATCTAATGATGAGCAAAGCGCTGAAATGTTGAAAGATGTGGGATCAGAAGCGTTCAACCTGACTCCAGCTACTAGCAAAATGGAAATACAGGTTATTCCTCGACAATTTCTCGCAACGCGCTTAGCGGAAGCCAAAGCAAACGTAGTGAAAGCTAAGACGAACATAAACAGCTCTCGGAATACAAGAGCGGACATTAAAACAAATGTACTGGAAGCGGTTGACAAATTATACCAAATAATAAAAGAAGCGGACGCTGAGATCAAGAGACTCAAGAAAACTGGAGAGACACCTGCATCTGAAAATATAGAAAACTCCCAGAAAATACCCGACAAAACGTCACAAAAAGAGACCAATGAAAGAAACAATCTGATAATCGCGCAACTAAAAGAGCAAAGCCAACTACTCATGGAAAACGGCAGAAAAATGGACGAACTAAAGGACAGGATGGAACAACAGCACCAACTTATGAGCACAAAATCCTACGCAGAGGCAACAGTAGCCCGATCAACCTTGCACCCACCCCCGCAGAACGTACTGCACTCGGTAGTTGTTACGTCCCAGGACGAAAGCGACACTGGAGACCAAGTCCTAACAAAGGTTAGAGAGGCAGTAAATGCCAAGGAAGGGTGGATCAGGGTGGAAAGGACTCGGAAAGGTAAGGACAGAAAGGTGATCATGAGCTGCAATACAGCTGAAGACAGACAGAAAGTGAAACAGAGGCTGGAAAACTCCGGAAAAAACCTGGTTGTGGAAGAGGTGAAGAACAGAGACCCGCTCCTGAAGCTTGCCGACGTTCTAACAGTTAACACTGATGAGGATGTCATAAGGGCTTTCAGGAACCAAAACCGGGGCATCTTCCACGACCTAAAGGAGAATGAAGATAGGCTGGAAATTAAATATAAAAGGAAAGCTCGAAATCCGCACACTAGCCACATCGTCCTTAGTGCATCTCCGGCTATTTGGAAGAGAGCGACGGAAGCAGGAGCAGTCTATATTGACCTACAACGCATCCGGGTGTTGGACCAGTCACCATTGGTGCAGTGCTCGAGATGCCTCGGATATGGTCACAGTAAGAGGTTCTGCGTAGCCCCAGTGGACCTCTGCAGCCACTGCGGAGGACCACACCTTAGGGCGCAATGCCCAGAGTGGCTTGCAGGAGGTGAACCTTCATGCAGAAACTGCACTGCGGCCAAGATCGATCGAAACGACCATAACGCCTTTAGCAAAGAATGCCCCATACGCAGAAAGCGCGATGCTATAGCTCGTATGTCGGTAGCGTATTGCTAAGGGCGCCCAAGAGGATAAACACCTGTACCGGGTGCTCCAATGCAATCTTCAACGTAGGAAGCTAGCTACAGAAGAGTTAATGATCGAAGCAACTAAAAGCAGAGTTGCAATAGCGCTGGTCCAGGAACCTTATGTGGGTGGGTCAGATAGTATGAAAACATACCGTGGTGTCAGAATATACCAGAACACAGGAGGGGGTACGGTCAAAGCAGCTATTGCTGTATTTGACCCCAACCTAGACGTCACGCAACACCCAGAGCTCACCACCAACAACATCGCAGTGGTGAGTGTAAGCACCAAGCAATGGAAATTAACATTGGTCTCATATTATTTTGAACCAGACCAGCCCATAGATCCGTATCTGGATCACATTCAAAAAATTGCAACAGCCATAACACGAAGGCTCATTATTGGAGGCGACTGCAATGCTAAGAGCACCTGGTGGGGAAGCCCTGAAATCGACCATAGGGGGGACGATGTGGCTGGCACGCTTCATGAGCTGGGTCTTCATATCCTTAACAAAGGGGATACTCCGACCTTTGATACCGTTCGTGGCGGGAAACACTACACCAGTTTTGTGGACGTGACGGCCTGTACTATTGATATGCTGGACCTGGTGGAGGACTGGAAAGTCATCGTAAATCTCACGTGCGCTGACCACAGTGGTATTAGCTTTAATATCAAGCTCAAGAAATCGGTTGGGGTAAGTGTCAAAAGAACCACAAGACTTTACAACACAAAGAAAGCAAACTGGGAAACTTTTCATAATAAATTTAAACAATTAAAATCAGAATATAATTTAGAAATCGGAAAAATTTGTACCATTAATACAGTAGAAAAACTAGACACACTCATAAAAAACTACAACAAAGCTATTACAGAATCTAGCAACAGTTCAATTCCATTAAAGAAGAATACAGAGACACTTACCCTACCATGGTGTTCAGAGGAGCTCGTGAAAATGAAGCAGGAAGTCACCACCAGGAAACGCAGAATCAGAAACGCTGCACCTATTCGAAAACAGGGTGTGGTGGACGCTTATATAATCGCCAGAGACGAATATGAAGCTAGGGCTATGGAGGCCCAGATCAAAAGCTGGAAGGAATTCTGTAACAAACAGGACAAGGAGGGTTTGTGGGAGGGTATCTACCGAGTAATAGGGAGAACAGCAAAGAGGGAAGAGGACACACCCTTGGAAGAATGCGGCATCACGCTTGATGCCAAAGGTTCGGTGGAGTTGTTGGCGAAAACCTTCTACCCGGAAGATCTAACGGAGAATGATAACCAGACGCATCGAGAAATAAGGAACCGAGCATCAGCTGTGAACCTCCAACAACCCGAGGTACAGAACGATCCTCCGTTCACAAAAACGGAACTGCTCACTGCACTGGATTCCTTGAACCCAAAGAAAGCGCCTGGCGCCGACGGATTCACTGCTGACATATGCAGCCATGCCATAAAAAGCGACCCAAAGCTTTTCCTGGAAGTACTCAACAAGTGTCTAAAGCTCCATTATTTCCCAGTCATCTGGAAGGAAGCCACGGTTATAGTGTTGAGGAAACCAGGAAAAGAATCGTATACAACTCCCAAGTCCTACCGCCCTATAGGACTCTTACCGGTAATGGGCAAAGTGTACGAAAAAATGTTGGTCGCCAGACTTAAACACCACCTGCTACCGAAACTAAACCCCAACCAATTTGGATTCATGCCCCAAAAGAGCTGCGAAGACGCCCTCTATAAATTAATGCAACATATAAAGACTAAATTGGACGAGAAGAAAATCATAACCGTCGTGTCATTGGATATAGAGTGACGTCACGGACGCTTTACAGTACAAAACAGCTGTTCGTGTCTGCGCAATTATAAAATAAAACACTAATTCATTTCGTATAAAATTCGTGTTATACGTTATCACTGTATTGTTACTTACGCGTGTAATCGTTTGCAACGTAAACATACAACAGTTCGGTGGTGTAAATCCGTGAAAACAATTATAACTTTATTGTAACTTTTAGACTTTTAAGTTAGTTGGAAGTTCTTGGTGCCACTGTTACCTGGTACCTCCAAAAAGTGTCACTTTTTTCAAAATTTTGACAGGCGTCGGCGCCACTACCACAGATCTGTGTTTCTTGGTCGATACTCTTACTGAGCAGGCGCCATCTAGCCGATTCCAGCCGTACTAATATGGTGAAGTGTGCAGCCTGCGGAAGGTTTTTGTCGGCAAGAGGGGGCGCTAGCTGTGGCAACTCTGCCTGCCACAACCGATATCACCTCGCTTGCCTGTTATTGCCCGACCCAACCCAGATAAGTAGCGATTGGCTGTGCCCAGAGTGCAAAAAAAAGTTGCCCAAGGGAGACAATAGCGCCACACCCGTCAAGGACCTGGGTAGTGGTCCCCCAGCAAATCCAGCAGCAGCGTTAGCAGAGGCAGTGTCTCCGGTTGTAGTACAGGTCCAGGACGCCATGATTAGGTCACCTGTCGCGGTGTCGCAGGCTCCGGGAACTCAGGCTGAGCCACCCGTCGCGGTGGCAAATGTACTTGCTCGGGCTGGCAGTGAACAGGGGGCTACGGATGGAGAGCCTTCGCCTGATACTCAACTGACCCTCCGTGAGGAGATAAGGCTCTTCAGATCTGAGCTGCGGGAAGTGCGTGATGAAATGAGGGAGTTTCGACGCGAGATGTCCGGCCTGCACTCCACAATGGGAGTCTGCACCGAGCGAGTTGACGGCCTGGAGGCCAGGATCGAAGCTCTCGAGAGTAGGCAAAGTGCTGCAATGCCTGACGGCAGGCTGAGTCAGCTCGAACAAGTTGTGCAGCAGTTACAGCTTGACCTAAACGACCGCGAGCAGGATTTGCTTGGCTCCGATCTTGAGATCACCAATATCCCGGAGACTCCTGGCGAGAACGTGTTGCACACCGTCGGGCTGGTGGCAGCAAAGCTTGGGGTGACGCTTGATGAACGGGACATAGTGTTTGCGCAACGGGTGGGCCTACGAGCCGAACGAGAGGTGCAGACGAGCTCTGTGGGCGGCGCGAGTCCAGTCGGCGGAGCAAGCCCAGTGGGAGCAGCGGCGGCGACGGTGCGCGGACGACGCATCGTGGTGCGCCTGACGCGGCGCGCACTGCGCGACGACCTGCTGCAGAGCGCGCGCGTGCGGCGCGGAGCCACCACCGCGGATCTAGGATTACCTGCACCCCCGCGTCGCTTCTTTCTAAACGAGAGGCTCACTAAAGCAAATAAATATCTGTTTTACCGGGTACGTGAAGCTGTCAACCGTCTGGGATGGAGGTATACTTGGACGAAGTTCGGCCGCATTCTAGCTAAGCAGGGTGACGGTAAGCCCACCCACTGCATCCGCTCAGAGGTGGATCTTGCGCGGGTTTTTGGTTGCGAGGTGTCTGCTGCAAAGGATGTCTGATTACTTGGCCCCCGACAGTCATTTTACTATGTGTCTAAAAGTATACCTCTATTTATCTGTTTTGTATTCACTTCAATTTTCAAGATTGGCTTGTACGAGGCCGGCTGTTTCCTTGTCTCAGTATACTTTGGTTTTTTCTAGTGGCCCAGCTCGACCTACGACTATCTATGTACATTTTATATGTATCACACTTCCGCTCACTATTTTTACGTTTTTAATATTTATCATACTTTTACTTTTACGGATTTTATCTAGTACTACACTTTGGCTATGTATATCTCTGCAATATTTACAATACTTTACTTTTTATTTCTATGAATCATACCTAACACCATGTATTTCAGTATATTCACACATCACGTTATTATGCAAAACTCCACATTACGCAATACTTCTGTCGCTATCTACTTTCAAAATATTAATATTTATTACATATACTACTATTTTCAATAATGATTAAGACAACGAGAAATTTAAAAGTTGGGTTATTCAATGCGGGGTCGCTGGGTTCGCGCCATGACGAGTTCCTAGTTGCTATGGATAACCTCTCGGTAGACATCATGGCGATAAATGAGACCTGGCTCAGGCAGGGAGAGGAGGGTCGCGCGCCGACAGTACCGGGCTACCGGCTGCGGCACGAGCCGCGGGCGCGCACTGTGCGGGGCGGCCGTGGGGGCGGCGTGGGCTTCTACGTGCGCCGCGGTGTGCGCGTGCGCTCCGTGCCGCACCCGCCGGCGCCGCAGGTCGAGCAGATGTGGCTCCGACTTAACGTCAATTCGCATTCAGTTATTATTGGTACAGCATACAGACCGCCGTGGCTTGATGTGAATACCTTCCTGGATGCAGTAACTGATTCTCTCTCCTCCTTTGCTAACGTGGATAAAGTTATCCTGCTTGGCGACTTCAATATTAACGTCTTAGACCAAAGTGACAACAAATCTAAACTTCTGAACAATTTTATACATTGCTGTAAGCTTTCACAAATTATTACTGAGCCAACACATTTCACAGATCATAGTGAAACTCTAATTGATGTTGTGTGCACTGATGCCCGTGTGTGTGGGGTCTCTGTATCACACATACCGGAGCTTGGTCACCATGCCATCATATCTGTAGAACTAAATTTCAAATTGGAGAAGCCTTCTCCACACTGGATTACCTACAGGCCACTCAGAGACATCCTCCCCGAATTTTTTAATGAAGACTTAAATAAAATGGATTGGGAACATATTGAAAGTCTGGAAGACGTGAACTCAATGGTATCAAAGTTTAATCTATACATTCATACACTTTTTGATTTGCATGCTCCCCTCAAAAAAGTCCAAATTAAAGAGAAATCTTATCCCTGGATAACAGACACGGTCAAGGAAATGATGAGGCTGCGTGATAAGTGCCATTTGAAGTCGAAATCGACAAAATCCGAACATCATATTAAATCCTACAAGGAGTTTAAATACCTTGTTAGAGCTGCTTTTGATAGTGAGAAGTGCGCATATTTTAAAACATACATTAATAATAATATTAAACAGCCTAAGAAATTATGGAGTCATATCAAAACAACTGTAGCCACCTCAAAAAAACCAGAGCATAGTCTGCCTCATTTCTGTAGCAATCCTGAATCTATCAATCAACACTTTTTGGATGTGCCAGGCAGTGGGAAGGTTACTACTGCAGATTTAACTTATTATGAGCATCATAGACATGGCAACAGTCATTTCCAGCTGCAGCCGGTCCAGCAGGATGCAGTGCTGAGGATCTTGCGCAGTCTGAAGTCTAATGCGCAGGGCTCGGACCAAATTTCTCTGGAGATGCTGATGTTGACACTTCCTAGAACACTTGCAGTGATCACAGCTATCATCAACAGATCCATAGTTGACTCTTCTTTCCCTGATCTGTGGAAAATGGCAATAGTTAGACCGATCCCTAAAGTAAATAACCCTACTAGTGTGAAAGACCTCCGTCCAATAAGCCTACTTCCATGTCTGTCCAAGATTTTAGAAAGGGTTGTCTCTGACCAACTTAGGGCATATCTTGAACAACACAGTCTCTTGCCACTAGCTCAATCCGGTTTTCGCAGGGCCCATAGCACAGCAACAGCGCTGCTGGATGTTGTCGGTAACATTCTGGAAGCCAGAGACAAGGGTATGGGAACCCTGCTTGTTCTACTGGACTTTTCGCGTGCTTTCGACTCGATTAACACGTCACTTCTACTTTCCAAACTTTCTTACTATGGGTGTGAAGTCGAAACTGTTAAATGGTTTGAGAGTTACCTCAGCAATCGATCACAGTTTGTCCAGGTGACTAGTGACAGCGGAGATACCTTGTCCTCTGGTCCGAAGTGCGTGGACAGGGGCGTACCTCAGGGATCGATCCTAGGCCCGCTTCTCTTTATCCTATACAGTGCTGATATCACAAACTGTCTGATCAACACCAAGTTCCACCTTTATGCTGACGATCTGCAGTTGTACCTCTCCTTCCGGTCCCAAGATATAGCTGAAACAGTAAGCAAAATAAATGAAGATTTGGAAAGGATCTCAGCTTGGTCCACAAGAAACTCCCTGGTTCTGAATCCTAGTAAGTCTAAGTACATTGTGATGGGATCTAGGGATTTTCTGAAAAAAATGCTTGCTTGCAATCTGGACCTCAGGATTGATGGATGTGGTGTGGAAAGGGTTCTGGAGGCTCGTAATCTGGGTGTAGTATTTGACGGGCAGCTACATTTTGAAACACACATATTGGAGGCCGTGCGCAACTGCTTCTACCGACTCAAGGTCTTGTATCGTATCCGCCCCTACATAAGTGTGGATATGCGTGTTATGCTGTGCGAGTCACTTGTTCTATCCAAGCTGAATTACGCTGACACTGTGTATGGGGCATGTATTCTCGGTAGAAGCGAAAGACTGATTCAGCGGGTGCAGAATGCTTGTGCAAGATTCTGTTACAATGTCCCACCACGGTCCCACATCACTCCTTTTTTAAATGAGGGTAATTTGATGAGAATGACGGCACGCAGAAAGCTTCACTTGGCTACCCTACTCTTTGGCACAATTCTCACAAAGAAACCAGAATATTTATATAATAAACTGTCTTGGTCACGCGATGTTAACAAAATTAAAACTAGAGCATCTTCCTACCTCATGTTAGCCTCATCGCATAGAACTGCTGCATTTCGTGGCAGTTTCAAATTCGCTGCCTCCCGTTGCTGGAACGATTTGCCACCTCCTTTTCGTGCTTTAAAAACAGTTGGTACTTTTAGGTTAAAATTTAAACAGCATTTACTGCAGCTTCAAAAAGATACCAAACTTTGAACCTACCCTTGATGCGCACGCAGCTAGCAATGGTGGGCCGGGCGCTTGGCAGCGATTAACAGGCACAGCAGTTTTTTCGCATCTTGTTTTTGTTGTGTTCATTATGTTCATGTTCGTCAATTAATTAATTTTATTTTTTATTCCGTTTAGTCCACACTTTTACTGGCAGCATCAAATCAAAGACATTAAATTATTATTCCTGACGAATCGTTTTTGCTGGCCTACACAATGTTTTGTTTCGTTGTCACTTGTTTTTTGTAAATTTGTACCTTGATAGCACTCTCATTATTAGTTGTATCTCTATTTCTCCATTTTATTTCGCCGTTAATTGACGACCACACAACACTCTTATTGTATTTTCACCTAATAATGTTCCACACTACATAGCCGTAATGTTTAGTGTTTTTATTTTTAAATGTAGGTATTTATTAATTCACGCCGTAAGGTCGGCGCCTGCGACCTCTTACTTGTCACAGCGATGCCACAGAGTGAACAGACCACAATAGACAAGTAGTGAGGTTACGTCCGGAGCAGATTAAAAATTAATATTTTATTTATTTTAATATATTTTACTTTTAAATCTTTTTAAATATTTATTTATTTATTTCTGTAAATGCCCGTGACATCACAGCGGGCCCTATCAGAATACCAGCGCTGCGACATTTAGTTTTTTAAGTGTCGCAGTATCATGCTGAGATAGGAGCCTTTTGGCCTCGTACAGGACTTTGTTTTATTTCATGTTTTTGTTACTGTTTTTATAACTTGTTTTATTTTTTACTGTGTTTAGTTTTTAGTTTATTGATAGTTTGTGATCCTCCTGTACGAGTCGCAATAAATACTTTTTCTTTCTTTCTTTCTTTCTTTCTATATAGAGGGCGCCTTCGACAGCGCATGGTGGCCAGCAATCAGAGTCCAACTGGCAAAAGCAAACTGTCCCCTAAATATCCGAAAAGTGTTTGACAGTTACCTCGACCAAAGGAAGGTCACAGTGAGGTATAATGGGGAAACATACACAAAGGCGACCAACAAAGGATGCGTCCAAGGATCTATTGGTGGGCCCATCCTATGGAATATACTGCTGGATCCCCTGCTGAATACCCTTGAATCCGCAGGTCATTACGTGCAGGCCTTCGCTGACGATGTCGTCATGGTGTTCGATGGTCAGACGGCACAACATGTGCAAAGACACGCAAATGCCGCTCTCGAGCTTGTTCGGGTGTGGGGTGTCGAAAATAAGCTCAAATTCGCGCCTCATAAAACCAATGCAATGGTAATCACGCGCAAGCTTAAATTCGACACTCCGCACTTGAGCATGGGCGGGGTGGACATTGGCATGTCAAAACAAATTAAGATGCTGGGTGTAACGTTTGACGAAAAGCTTACTTTTAAGGCACACGTAGCAGATGTGTGTAGGAAGGCCATAAACATCTACAAACAGCTCGCAAGAGCAGCGAAGGCGAGTTGGGGCCTCCACCCAGAAGTGATACGCACAATTTACACAGCGACCATCGAGCCCATCATTCTGTATGCGGCGAGCGTTTGGGCGCCGGCTGCCGAAAAACTAGGAGTGCAAAGACAGCTCGGAGCTGTACAGAGGGGCTTCGCCCAAAAAATGTGCAAGGCTTATCGCACGGTCTCCCTGAACTCCGCATTGGTCCTGGCGGGAGTGCTCCCGCTTGATCTTCGTGTACGCGAGGTAGCCTCACTATACAGGATCAGGAAGGGGGCGGCCCTGCCGGAACTAGGGGACAGAGAGATCGAGCGATTAACGCCAGCAACACAAGCACCACACCCTGCAGCGGTCACAGACCTTGAGCTGACGAGTATTAGAGACCAGAATGACATGGACGCGAACAAAGGCTGTGCAGTAAAAATCTTCACAGATGGCAGCAAGATTGGGGGAAGGGTCGGCGCAGCGCTATCCGTGTGGGAGGGCGAAGCGGAAACTCGGACCGTCAAGCTTTGCTTGCCATCATACTGCACAGTCTACCAAGCTGAATTACTGGCCGTTTGCGAAGCCACGAGGCGAATAAAGAAACACGATGCTACCACATTCGGCATTTTCAGTGACTCAATGGCGGCATTACAAACGGTCATAAACCTCGGCTCCCTCCATCCACTAGCTGTAGAAACCCGCGAGAACCTAACAGAATTATCTCGACAGAACAAAGTGGTATCTCTGTTCTGGATAAAAGCACACGCTGGATTGGAGGGAAACGAAAGAGCTGACCACATTGCCAAGGAAGCCGCTGCAGCATCAAGCAAGAGGAAACCGAGCTACGATTTGTATCCCGTCTCATTTGCGAAGCGACAACTCCGACTGGAGTCGATTCGCGAATGGGATGCGAGATATAAGTCAGGAGCAGTGGCGGGAATCACGAAACTCTTCTTCCCGGATGTGATGGCAGCATATAGTGTGATTCGCAAGTTCGAACCGACATGCCTGAGCACTCAATTGTTGACCGGCCATGGGGGATTCTCCGAATACTTATGTCGTTTTAAGTGTAAGGAGAGCCCCTCATGCGCTTGTGACCCGGGTGTAAAAGAAACCGTCCCCCACATTGTCTTGGAATGCCCAGCGTTTGGATATGAGAGATACAAAATTGAACAATTATTGGATACAAAACTTACAATAGAAAACATAAAATGTATTATGGTGGATAAAGGAAGGGAAAAATTCATGGATTATTGCTTAAAACTAGTAGAAACAGTCGTAAAGAGAAACAAGTAACAAAAGTATGATGACCGTATATTGTGGAATATATTGTACATCATACACGAAAATTTATAAAGAGTATAATAGTTAAAGAGTAAGAATAAGCGTAAATTAAGTAATAATAAGAGTAAGAATATAGTGGATATTGTAAACCCTGAACCCCAAAACCTATATGTAAAATAGATTTAAATTGTAGCCCTAAGTATATTAATAGATTAGAAGTAAGGACAAATTGTAAACTAGTTATGTAAGAATAAAATGTACAAAACGCTTGCTGTTCACTGAAATAAATAAGAAAACTGTGTATGTTGTAAACCTGAAACCTTAAATAAAGAAAATATAATTAGAGTAGATAGAAAGATAAGACCGGAATCCCACCGGGAAAAGGCATGATAGAGATATTAAGAAAGAAAGAAAAAGTATGCGGAATAAAAGTGCGAGAGGAATACTTGATAGAACTGGAATGACAGAGTAGCATTAGATAAAATAGGCTCTGATTTGTGTCAGAGGAAGTAGTATAAAAAAAAAAAAAAAAAAAAAAAAAAAAAAAAAAAAAAAAAAAAAAAAAAAACCTAACCTAACCTAACCTAACCTAACCTAACCTAACCGTTCCCCCCCCAGCCCTCGCGGTGGTCGGATCGTTTTTATAGTCGCTCCGCGGTTAAAAAAAAAAAAAAAAAAAAAAAAAATTTGAAAAAAGGGGTAAAAAGTGCTCCGATTTTAAAAATTTAAGTGTTGGCGTGTGAAGGAAAGTTGCCCCCACACCCCCAAGTTAAAACGGGAACCGGATTGCAGTGCTGTGCAGTGTAATTACTGAAAAACCCTCTTTTTAGAGGTTAAGTTTTTGAAATAAAACTATTTGACGCATTTACCACGAAACAAGATCGACGACCCTAGGTTTTTCTTTTTGAAAAACATAGCGGAGCAGTTCTATCTCATCCCGGACTACTCAGAAGACATCTCCGATCAGTACTTCCAGCGGAATTCAGGAAAAAGTAAAAAGCACGTGGTCTGAAAAACCAGAACGAGACTCGTCAGCTGCTGGAAACTTTGCAGTATCCGAGAGGCACCTGAAAGCGGATGATTTTTGCAAGTACATGAATTTTATCTTTAGTACTTTCGGTATTATTATTATTCGAAAACTCAAACTTTGGGTACCTATAACTCCTGAAGCAATAATAATTTGAAACATCTTCAACTGCTATCTTTTGCGCGCTCGTTAGAAGAGGACATACCGAAAAAACTAGATTTTTAGCTTTATTAGATTTAACGTAGAAATTAAAAAACTAAAAATTTTGTATAAATATTAATTTCGACAAGAAAAAATTTCAATTTCAAAAATTTTATGTCACTGTCTTGTAGTGTATGATTTGTAGATTATTTAGGTATTTTTTTCATAATTTTCCGATAAAAGGTTCCATAGTTATTAAATTTTTAGTCATTTTCTCATATTAAATAGAATTAAATAGAAATAATCAAATTTTAACAATAGAATTGACTTTTGTACTTGTATTGTGTTTAGTTTAAGCCCAAAGTCGCGCCCAAAAGCTTTAAAACTCGCGGAAATAGCTTTTTCAGCCATCTTGGTTTCATTGGTTGACATTTTAAATTGCGAATATCTTTAAAGTTATTGGACGTAGAAGACCCGGATTTGCACATCTCGGGGCGGGAAATAGTGGGAACATCAAAAAATTGCTTTCAGGCGTATTTCGGGCCTGAAAGTTTTCAGCGCTGAAAACCGTCTTGACATACGCGGGAGGTCGGGGCAATTCCCACATTTGAAACCGCAACTCTCTCCGATAAGCGGTTGCGGAGCTGCAGCCACTTGAAGTTGGCATCTGACAGTTGGTCGGCCATCTTTAAAAATTTTGACCCTACGTAGCTCCGGACTCAGTGGTCGCAGAGAGTTGCCGCTTTAAAATTTCGGTTTGGGGAGACAAACCCTATCGTGCAGAATAGGTTTCAGGCGTTTCAGGACTGAAAATTTTCAGGAATCTGGAGATCATCTTGCGCGAAAGAGCTGGTAGGGGCAAGCCAGATAAGTCCAAGCTCGGGTGTTCTGCGACCAGCCGAAGCGGAGATATCACCTGTTAAAGATCGCTTTTGACAGCTGCACCGCCATCTTTGAAAATTTTTGAACATCTATATCTCTGCAACGGAGGGTCGTAGAGCGACGGGGTTTGCTTTGCGGGGATTCGCTAACCCTTGTCGTGCGGGTGGACTGGGTTTCAGGCGTTTTCAGGAGAAAAAATTTTTTCAGCTTGAAAAACATATCGGTGGATAGATCTCGTTGGGCACAGCCAAACAAGCCCAAACACGGTGTGATTCGGTCCGGCGGCTGCGGAGCAGTCGCGTTGTAACCATATTCAGGCAGCCATCTTGGACTGGAACCACAAACTTCGAACAGCAATTGCTCCGGAACCCCTGGGGCTAGGTGCCCCGTGTTTGGTATTGTTACATCGGGCTCGACGGGCTCTATCGAACAGACTCTACATAGAGCCATTATTGCAAAAAAGCAGAAAATAGGTTTTTACGACTAAAATTGACGCTCCGACCAATATAGAGTTGTTTTTTATTTACCCAAAGTCACGAAAGTCTGTGTAGAGTCTCTGTAGAGCCCGACTTAAACTAAAATAAGACATAGTTTTAAGATTTGTATCCGTGTTATTTGTTGTGTGCTATTGTTAGTGTATCTTGTTTCTATGCTACCGTCCCTATTGACATCAGACTCTATCGTCCCTATTGACGTTATTTCTTCTTAACTCTATCGTCCCTATTGACGTTTCTTCTTTACAATTTTGACGCATACCTCGCAACATGTTCGGTTTTAGGACGCCATTAAAGGCTGCTGACGGTGAAAAGTCACCATCAAAACCGGGAGCAGTTGCCCCCCCAGACGTTAGACGCAGCATAGGGGAGTGGGAAGCCACAAGTAGTGGCCCTAACCCTTCCACAAGCGGAAAGACGTCGCAGGCTGACACCAAAACAAAGCCCGCCATGACGCAAGAGGCCAAAACGGTAACGGTGATAAGGAAGTCCTCTGAGGCACGCTCCCCGCCAAAGGTCATAAGGTACGCAGACCGAACAGCGGAGGCCAAAGCCTGCCTTACCAAAGCTAAGCTGCACCTTAGCAGCTCCAGAAACACCAAAACGGAAATAAAGAATGTTATTACCGAAACTACCGACCGACTTTACCAATTGGTCAAGGAAGCCGAAACGGAGCTGAAAGGGCTTAAACAAAAAATGACCAGGGAAGGATCCGCACCAGCAGAGATATCATCAGCAGCCGAAAATACTATTTCTGTAGGCCTCTCTCAAAATGCTGACACATGTAAGATCCTACATACAATTGAACAACACACAAAGCTCCTAGAAGAAAGTAATAAGAAAATAGAGGAGCTAAAGGAAACCATCGACCACCATAGGGATTTCCTGGGAAAGGGAAATACCTATGCGAGCGTGACCGCAGCCAGGGGTGTAGGGTCACTGCCAAAGCGTAGTACCCTGCACTCGGTAGTGGTCACGTCCAAGGACGAGACAGAAACCGGTGACGAAGTCCTGGATCGGATCAGGAAAGCAGTCAATGCTAAGGACGGATGGATAAAGGTCGAAAAAGTTAGGAAAGCCAAGGATCGGAAAATCATTATAGGATTGGAAACTGAGCAGGAAAGGGCAAAGATTAAGGACCGACTCCAAAAAGAAGGTGTTGACCTCACAGTCGAGGAAGTTAAAAACAAGGACCCGCTTCTGATCTTGAGGAACGTCTTGGTAGTAAATACTGACGAAGACGTTCTTAAAGCACTGAGAAACCAGAATCTAGGTGTTTTTGACGGCCTCGACAGTGGGGAAAACAGAGTGGAGGTCAAATATAGGAAAAGGACACGAAACCCCCATATTGGCCACGTTATCGTAAGCGTCTCGCCCATCATCTGGCGACGAGCATTGGATAGGGGAACCGTACACATAGATCTCCAGCGCATCAGGGTCGAAGATCAGACCCCGCTTGTTCAATGTACTCGCTGTCTGGGCTTCGGACACGGCAAGCGGTTTTGCAAAGAGCCAGCGGACTTGTGCAGTCACTGTGGTGGTCCCCATCTGAGAGCAGAGTGTCCAGATTGGCTCTCAAGCTCACCACCCGCCTGTAGAAACTGCACAAAGGCGAAAATAGAGCACGGCACGCCGCATAATGCGTTCAGTCACGAATGTCCTGTACGCAGAAAATGGGATGACGTGGCCAGATCGACCGTCGCGTATTGCTAAAGGCACCCCAGCAGAAAATACCCACTATGAAGTACTACAGGCCAACCTCCAACGCAAGAAGCTTGCCACTAATGAGCTTTTAATAGAGGCTACGAAGCGCGGAACAGCGGTGGCACTTCTTCAGGAACCGTACGTTGCAGGAGCGAAGGTAATGAGGAGTTACAGGGGCGTTAGGATCTTCCAGAACACTGGTACAGGAGAAGGGAGTGTTAAAGCGGCAATAGCAGTCTTTAACAGCGACTTCACAGTGAAGCAGTACCCGAAACTCACCACAAACAACATCTCAGTGGTGGGAATCCAGACCAGTGCCTGGGAGATCACGCTTGTCTCCTTTTACTTTGAGCCAGACCAGCCTATTGAGCCTTATTTGGAGCATTTTAAACAAATAAGGCTCGCCGTCGGCTCCAAAAAACTGATCTTTGGAGGGGACGCCAATGCAAAGAGCACGTGGTGGGGAAGCCTGACCATTGACCGCAGAGGCGAAGAAGTGTCCGGAGTCCTCGACGAGCTGGACCTGAACGTACTCAACAGAGGGGAAATTCCGACTTTCGACACGATCAGAGGAGGCATAAGATACTGCAGCCACGTCGACTTAACGGCATGTTCGACGGATATCCTAGACCTGGTAGACGACTGGAGGGTAGACGAAGGCCTCACGAGCTCGGATCACAACGGCATCGTATTCAACATTAAAGAAAAGAAATCTAAGGGTATTCAAATTAGCAGGACAACTAGAATTTTTAACACAAAAAAAGCAAATTGGCCCGAGTTTCGTGAGAAACTCGGCCAATTAATGCAGGCAACCAAAATTAATAAACTAGAAATTGACAAGTTAAATACAGCCGAACAAATAAACTCAGTTACGGAATTATATATTGATTTAATTAGAGACGCATGCACTTCGTCAATTCCGAAAAAATCAACCAAAGAAGTGTTTACTTTGCCGTGGTGGTCCGAGAAACTCGAGGGGCTGAAGAAAAAGGTCGCTACCCTAAAAAACAGAGTCAGGAATGCAGCACCAGTCCGAAGATCGAAGGTCGTCAAAGAGTACCTGAAACTGAAAGTTGAGTACGAGACGGAAGCAGCCAAGGACGAAGTCGAGAGTTGGAAGACCTTCTGCTCAAGACAGGACAAAGAAGGGGTTTGGGAAGGCATATACCGGGTGATAGGAAGGACCAAGGGAAGAGGAGAGGACCAGCCATTAGCGAAGGATGGGGAGGTTCTGGACGCAATGGGATCGGTGGAATTACTGGCGAAAACATTCTACCCAGATGACCACTTAGACACTGACAGCACCTGCCACCGCCGTACTAGAGAAAAGGCCGACTTCGTGAACGCTGGAGGCCATGATGAGTCATGTGATCCACCATTCACGATGGCCGAGCTGATGGCAGCATGTCAGTCGTTTAATGTCAAAAAAGCGCCCGGAGCAGACGGCCTCACCGCCGACATTTGCTGCCAGGCAATTAGAGCTGCCCCCGATACGGCCTTGGCTCTCCTGAATGGCTGCCTGAGAACAAACCTCTTCCCTAAAATCTGGAAGGAAGCGACGGCCATTATTCTAAAGAAGCCAGGAAAAACCGACTACAGCTCCCCAAAAGCGTACAGACCAATCGGCCTATTACCTATATTCGGTAAGATATACGAGATGATGTTGGTGGCCCGCCTCAAGTATCACTTGATCCCAAGGATGAGCACTCGCCAGTACGGATTCATGCCCCAGAGGAGCACCGAGGACTCCCTCTATGCACTGATGAAACATATACGCGGTAAGCTGGAACTAAAGAAAATAGTAGTCTTAGTATCGTTGGACATAGAGGGAGCCTTCGACAGCGCATGGTGGCCAGCCATAAGAGTCCGTCTGGCTGAGGAACAGTGTCCAGTCGGCTTGAGGAGGGTCATCGACAGCTACCTCGAAAACCGGAAGGTCACAGTCAGGTACGCAGGTGAAGAGTGCTGCAAGGCCACGAGCAAGGGCTGTGTCCAGGGCTCCATTGGGGGACCTATACTCTGGAACCTTTTGCTGGACCCGCTCCTCAAGAGCCTGGAAGCTAGGGAGGACTATTGCCAAGCCTTCGCAGACGACGTGGTGCTGATTTTCGATGGTGACACAGCGCTGGAGATCGAGGGACGTGCCAATGCCGCTCTTGAACACGTTCAGGCGTGGGGTGTACAAAACAAGTTAAAATTTGCCGCGCAAAAAACCAACGCGATGACCATAACTCGCAAATTAAAGTACGATACCCCGCGCCTGAGCATGGGCGGGATCGACATTGCCATGTCCAACGAGATCAAAATCCTGGGTGTCACCATCGACAAACAGCTAACATTCAACACGCACGTCGCAAAGGTGTGCAGGAAGGCAATAGGAATCCACAAACAGCTCACCAGGGCAGCAAAGACCAGCTGGGGACTCAACCCCGAAGTCATCCGGATAATATATGTGGCTACTGTCGAACCAGTAATCATGTACGCCGCTAGCGTGTGGGCTCCGGCCGTCGAGAAGCTGGGCATCAGGAAGCAATTGGCGGCGGTTCAGCGTGGTATCGCGCAAAAGCTGTGCAAGGGATACCGGACAGTGTCATTAAACTCCGCGCTAGTGCTGGCTGGGATACTACCTCTCGACCTGCGAGTCCGCGAAGCGGCATCGCTGTACGAGGCCAGAAGAGGGGTGCCTCAGCCGGCACTAGGCGACAGGAGGGTCGAGCAAAGCGCTTCGGCAATGGAGGCTCCACACCCTGCGGAGCGCGCTGAGCTAGAGCTCATATCCCTGGTAAACCAAGAGCAACTCAATGCACAGAATGAACTTGAAGTTCATATCTACACGGACGGGAGCAAGATTGGGGGCAAGGTTGGAGCGGCACTATCCGTATGGAGTGGTGACGCCGAAACCAAAGCCCGCAAGCTTGCTCTCCCACACTACTCCACTGTTTACCAGGCCGAGCTTCTGGCAATATGCGTCGCGACCAGGGAAATCCTGAAGCACAGTGCGCAATCGTTTGGAATCTTCAGTGACTCCATGGCGGCCCTCCAAACGGTTCAAAACCATAACCGACTCCACCCCCTCGCAGTAGAAACGAGGGCCAACCTTAGGTCCTTGTCTATCCAAAACAAGGCGGTCACCTTGTTTTGGATCAAAGCTCACGCGGGGTTGGCAGGGAATGAGAGGGCCGATGAACTAGCCAAAAGCGCCGCTGAGGGTTCCAAACGAAAGCCCGATTATGACTTGTGCCCGGTTTCATACGTCAAGAGATGTATTCGAATGACAACCCTTGACGTGTGGAACCAGAGATACCGCGCTGAAGAAACTGCCTCAGTGACAAAACTGTTTCTCCCGGATGCGGTGGCGGCGTACAAGATAGTCAGGAAGATTAAAATCAGCAACATTACCACGCAGATCATGACGGGGCACGGTGGGTTCTCGGAATACCTGAATCGCTTCAAGTGCAAGGAGAGCCCATCGTGCATCTGCGATCCTGAAACTGCTGAGACGGTGCCACATGTATTGTTCAGCTGTCCTGTGTTCGACCAGGAAAGACTAGTGGCAGAGCACGTACTCGACACCAAATGGATGCTGAAAATGTGTGGCTCATAATGAAGAGCAAAAAGAGAGAGTCGTTCTTAGAATATTGCACAAAAATTTGTGAAAGAGTAATAAAAAGGAATAGAAAAGCATAAGCAAAAATGTTTGCATAATATTATACAGAATATTAGGTCAAGCATTGAAAGTGGAAGGAACAAATCTCTAAGATCGCCAAAAAAAAAATATTGTTAAATAATAAAGTTGGCAAACTGACAAATTAAATTAAATATATATAAAAGTAGTAAGAAACTGGCCTAGAAACAAGAATATAGAAATAAGATGTCGTTTTGGAATGTAAAATAGCAAGATGTAGAGCATAAGAATGAATATCCCTAAAATTATATAACTATAAATAAGTAAGAATATTATATAAGTAGACATAAGAAGTAGAAGTAAGAAATATGTAAGTGGAAGTAAGAATAGTGAATAAGATGTATTAGTGATAAGAAATAGAATAAGAAACATTGTAAAAGAAAAATAAAAATATCTGTGTCGAGTTATACCTGAAAATAAAATTGGAAAAGAAAAAGGGATAGATTACAGAATAGGGAAAGTAGAAGGGCGTCCCACCCTTATAGACAGAAAGAGTAAGGAATGACAGAAAGAACAAGGATGAGGAATGAAAGTACGAGAGGTAAAAATGCGAGAACTGGTATGAACGTAAAGAAGCAGAAATAGGCTCCAATCATGTTGGAGGTAGAAGTAAAGAAAAAAAAAAAAAAAAAAAAAAAAAAAAAAAAAAAAAAAAAAAAAAAAAAAAAAAAAAAACTAACCTAACCTAACCTTTTTTTTTTTTTTTTGTCGCTGAGAAATCACATTACGCATCTCCGCTCGTCGGGGGACGAGACGGAGTATGTGGGACTCCCTGCCAGAGTGGCAGTATACCCACTAAAACTCAGCGGTGTTCCCTCGTCGCCGTGATGGGAGGGTCATGGGAAACCGGCTCAGCCTTTACTTCCACGACCCTCCCGGTGCATGGCGGGCCCCGCGTGCCCCCCGAGCGGGAGCTGGGGGGCGACGGGAATGGCCGAGAACACCTGGCCATTCCCGTCCGACACTGGTGGAGGCGCGTGCGATGCAAGCGAGGGTGCCCCCGCACCCGTCGCCTGCTGGCCTCCACCTGGGAGGAGTCGGAGATGACCGTCATACAGACGTCTTCTCCGACCCCTCCTCCGCCTTCGGAGCGGCGCCGCGAGAGGGTCTTCCTCCCGCGCGCGCTCCGCCGCCTCCTTCTCGGACATGACGTGTTCGCAGAAGGAGGCGACTGCCGCCCAGGACCCCTCGTCCCTCAGCATGGCGTTGACCACGCCGGGGAGCGAGAGGTCCGTTCCGATCGCCGCCGTGAGACTGCGGCGCGGCTCGGACCACGACGGGCACACCGCGAGAGTGTGCTGCGCCGTGTCCTCCGCCGCGCCACAGCCGTGACACGACGGCGTCTCCTCCCGTCCGATCCGGTGCAGGTACGATCCGAAACAGCCGTGCCCGGACAGCACCTGCACCAGACGGAACGAGAGGAACCCGTGCCGCCGCTCGAGCCAGTCCCGCAGGACCGGCCCGAGCGCGTCGAGGGTTCGGCGGCCGAAGGCTGCGGTGGCGAGGTCCGCCGTCCAATGGACGACGATGGCGTCCCTCGCCTCCCGCCGGACGGCCTCCCGCTCTTCCGGGGCGGGGCGTTCTCCTCTCGCCCTCCGCCCCGCCGTAAATTCGTGCACTCTGGCGAGCACCCACGCCTCGAGCTCCCAAGGCGGGGTGCCGGCCAGAGCGCACGCCGCTGCACAGCTGACCGTGCGGTAGGCCCGCGCAACTCCGCGCATCTCTGGCGGGGTGAAGCTGTCCCTACGCGGGAACAGGGACCGAACCACCCCGTCCAGAAACGAGGGCTCCAGGGTCTCGGCAACCGGGGGGCCAAAGGGGCGCAACTTGTTGCGCGCTGCCTTATATGGCCTCCCGTAGGGGTCGTTGTCGAGACCCTCCAGCAGCTCGGCTCTCGCCGAGTCTCTGGCGGCGGCGATGGCCCGATCGAGGACCAGTCTCGCCTCCGAGTACACCTCGTAGAGGTGGTCCTCGTTGGCCGGGTCCCGTCGACGCCGCCGTCGACTCCGCGTGTAGGCCCTCCTTGCCTCCACGCAAGCTGCTCGGAGCCCCGCCAGCTCCGCCGACCACCAGTACACGGTGCGTCCGTCTGGCGGTCGGCCAGACCGAGGCATGCTGGAGTTGCATACCTCGGTCAGAGACTGGCGCAGCTGCCCCGCTGCGGCGTCCACATCCAGACCGGCTGTAGGCGGCGACAGCCAGTCCTGGATGAACGCCGCCTCCCCCGCTGCCTCCCTGTCCAGGCGGGTCAGGGACCACCGCGGAAACGGCGATCGCCCCGAGAGGGGCCGCCTCCCGCCAGGGCCACCGGCGGAGATGTCGAACCGCACGTAGCGGTGGTCCGACATGGTCTCCACCGGGTCCACCCGCCAGTTCAGCACGCGCGCGGCCAACGCAGGGGTGGCAAAAGTGACGTCCACTATCGAGCCACCCTGCCGCCGCACGCATGTCTGGACGCTCCCCCTGTTCAGGAGGGAGAGTCCAGAGGAGGCTGCCCACATCTCGACCGCCCGCCCGCGGGCGTCGGTGGCCGGGTTGCCCCAGGTCAAAGACTTGGCATTCAGGTCTCCCAGCACGGAGACCTGACGCGGAACCGCCCTGCCGACCACTGCGGCCAGGACTCCGAGAAAATTCTCAAAGTCCTGGAGAGGACGGTTTGGGGAGAAGTAGACGCCCACGAGCGCCACCTCTCCCCACGCGGCGGCCACGTATCCCGGTCCCCTCTCTAATAGCGAGAGGGGAGGGGAGTCCGTGGAAGACCGCGCCGCTAGTGCCACCAGGCCGTCCTCGTCACCCAGCCAGCTGCTGGGGATCGAGTACGGCTCGGCGACCACCGCTACGTTCACCAACCACTCGGCCATGACCTGCACTACCAGGTCCTGGGCCGCTCTGCAGTGGTTGGCGTTCGCCTGGAGGATGTGGTAGTCGGAGCACATTACTCCGACATCGCACGATCCTCCTCGGCTGCCGCCGCTGGAGCTGCAGCGGCGGCGACGACGGCAGCGGTGGTGGCGACAGGGCGAACCTGCGCCGGCACTATGCCCTTTTTGACGGGGGGCTTGCAGCCCCGGCCCGCCATCCTGTGGTCCGCGGGGCGGCCACTTGCAGCGCACGCCTTGCAGTGAGGCGTGGTGGCGCTGCAAGCGGCACTCTTGTGTCCCTCCTGTCCGCATCGGTAGCACGAGGCTCCCCAATCGGACTTGGAGGGACACGTGGCTCGGGTGTGGCCGAGGGCGCAGCACTTGAAGCAGCGCATAGGCTGGTCTTCAAGCGCTCGGACCACAGCCGAGCTGAGCCCCACGAGCAGCCGTCCCTTGGTCGCAGCAAGGACGGCCGCAGCCGCGGCAACAGGGCACTCGACACGGACGATGCCCATGCCGCGGCGACCGACCCCGATGGCTCCGGCCCTCACTGCGCCAGCGACGCAGCCTCCAGCCGTGGCGACAGCCGCCACCACATCCTCCTTGGTGACCGAGTCGTCCAGCTCGGTCACCTCCAGGGATGCGGTCTTGACGGGCTTGACGACCGTCGCCACATCCGCGATGACCTCTTGCAACTTTGTTGCGAAGAGGTCCGCGTTAGCGCAGCGCTTCTCCCCCGCAAACTCGAAGATTCGAGCTCCGGCCTGGGTTCGGCGGCACGTAATGCCGCCGATCCCCAGCCGGGAGGGATCAGCATTCGTACGAGCCCGTCTAAGGACGGACTCGTACGTCTCGCCGCGCTCCGCGGCCTCCGGGGTGATGGTCACCACGACGGCCGCGGTTTTGGGAGGAATTAACTTCCTCCCGCCGGCTTTGGCTGGAGCCGCTTTCGCTGGCGCTACAGGCGCAGTCGCAGCGGGCTTGGGGGCCGCCTTTCCCCCAGCCTTCTTCCTTCCCCTCCTGACCACTTCCGACCACGACATGTTGGCCGGGGTGGTGGAGGGAAGGAGGACGTCCTCCGCCTGCGATGTCTGGGGGGCTGCTGCTGGAGGAGCAGCCGACGCAGCCGCCCCAGACGCACCCTCCGTGCCCGTGGTGGGGGGGGTTTGAGGAGCACCATTGCTCCTCTTGCCCTTCCCCTTCCCCTTGCCCTTGGAGGGCTTCTGGGCCTGGGGCTGCGCCCCCGATGCCGGGCCTGCCACAGGCGCAGGTTCCGGCTCCCGCGGTGGCGGCTTATCCGCCGCTAGCGGCGGGCGAAGCCGCCTTTCCGGCAAGAGCCGGTCCTCTATGCCTGCGAAACAGGCTCTGGTGAAGGCTCTCTCCTCCAATATAACCTTTCGGAATAATTCCTCAAGGTTACTAGGGGAGGAGGAGCCTTCTACCACCGGCACCGGGGCAGGCTGGACAGGCTGGGCAGGTTGGGCAGACTGGGCAGGCCGAGCCGTGGCTTCAGCCAGCTTCTGGTGAAGCTGGCTGACCTCCGCCTGCAGGCGATCCACCCTCGCCTGCAGCTGCCGCGTCTCATCGCTGGCCGTCCGCCGCACCAGCTCCAGGACAATGCCGTGCATGCTGGCTGCACGGCATTTGAGGGCCTTCTGGAAGGTCCCCTTCAAGTTGGACGACTTGGAGGCGACCTCCAGAACTTCCTCCTTGTCCTGGAGCGCCATGCGCTCCAGCTCCGCCAGGGAGTGGTCGGCGTACAGCACGGTGGACGTGCCGTAGCCAGCCCTCGACCTGGCGGCCCGCGCCTGCTGCTCCTTCGCAGCGACCCGCTCCTCCAGGTCCTGCTGGAGCTGCTCCCTCCTCGCCAGGCCCAACTGACGCTCGGCGTCCACCAGGCCCACATCGTGAGTGGGAGCCGGAGCAGAAGTCGAAGCCCTTTTAGACCTCGGCTTCTTCCCCGACTTGCCCACCGATCCGGAGGAGCCCCCGGACCCGAGCCTCAGGTAGGCCCGCTTCCGATTGAGCCGGTCCGTCTCGGCCGCCGACGTGTCGACGACGGAGCTGTCGGAGTCCGACACCAACTCCGGCGCGCCGAACAAGCTGGCCGCGGACGGTGCGCGGTCAGCCTCCGACGCCGAAGCGTCGCCGGCGGGGCCCTGAGAAGGGCCGTTTGAATCGCCCTGGGAGGGGCGACGGGTTAAAAATCGCCCGGAGGCGTCGCGAGGTAACTTTTTAGGCATCTTAAACGCAGCGCGCATCTATAGCTGCGAGTCACAGCGCACTTTAGCCGCCGGTCTGCCACTCCGTTACGGTGGTCAGACACGGCGTTGCCCAGGGGTCACGACGGGGACGTATGCGCTGTGGGGGGACCCCCAACCTAACCTTTTTTTTTTTTTTTTTTGTCGCTGAGAAATGACATTACGCATCTCCGCTCGTCGGGGGACGAGACGGAGTATGTGGGACTCCCTGCCAGAGTGGCAGTATACCCACTAAAACTCAGCGGTGTTCCCTCGTCGCCGTGATGGGAGGGTCATGGGAAACCGGCTCAGCCTTTACTTCCACGACCCTCCCGGCGCATGCCCGCCTAGCTGGCGAGCCCCGCGTGCCCCCCCAGCGGGAGCTGGGGGGCGACGGGAATGGCCGAGAACACCTGGCCATTCCCGTCCGACACTGGTGGAGGCGCGTGCGATGCAAGCGAGGGTGCCCCCGCACCCGTCGCTTGCTGGCCTCCACCTGGGAGGAGTCGGAGATGACCGTCATACTGACGTCTTCTCCGACCCCTCCTCCGCCTTCGGAGCGGCGCCGCGAGAGGGTCTTCCTCTCGCGCGCGCTCCGCCGCCTCCTTCTGGGACATGACATGTTCGCAGAAGGAGGCGACTGCCGCCCAGGACCCCTCGTCCCCCAGCATGGCGTTGACCACGCCGGGGAGCGAGAGGTCCGTTCCGATCGCCGCCGTGAGACTGCGGCGCGGCTCGGACCACGACGGGCACACCGCGAGAGTGTGCTGCGCCGTGTCCTCCGCCGCGCCACAGCCGTGACACGACGGCGTCTCCTCCCGTCCGATCCGGTGCAGGTACGATCCGAAACAGCCGTGCCCGGACAGCACCTGCACCAGACGGAACGAGAGGAACCCGTGCCGGCGTTCGAGCCAGTCCCGCAGGACCGGCCCGAGCGCGTCGAGGGTTCGGCGGCCGAAGGCTGCGGTGGCGAGGTCCGCCGTCCAATGGACGACGATGGCGTCCCTCGCCTCCCGCCGGACGGCCTCCCGCTCTTCCGGGGCGGGGCGTTCTCCTCTCGCCCTCCGCCCCGCCGTCCATTCGTGCACTCTGGCGAGCACCCACGCCTCGAGCTCCCAAGGCGGGGTGCCGGCCAGAGCGCACGCCGCTGCACAGCCGACCGTGCGGTAAGCCCGCGCAACCCGCTGAGCAATGGCCCTCTGGGGCGCCCGCAACGCGGCGGCGTTCTCCCTCCTTCGGAGGGAGTCCTCCCAGATGGGGGCCCCGTACAGGGCCATGCTCTTCAGGATGCCGGCGTAGAGTTGCCGGCATCGTGCGCTGGGCCCCCCCAAATTGGGGAGATGCCACGACAGCGCCCCCGCTGTCTTCAGCAGGCGCGCCGACAGCCCGCTAAAATGCGGGCCGAAGCGCCACCTGCTGTCGATCACGAGGCCCAGATATTTCATCTGGGCCTTGATCTCGATCCTGACGCCCTCCACGAAGATGTGGGCGTCAGGCGGGGGGCGCTGCCGAGGCCCGTGGAACCACACGGCCTCGGTCTTGTGCAGCGCCACCTTCAGACCTAGGCGGCGGATCCTCGCTGCGACCAAGCATCCGCCCGCCGAGGCCAGGTTGGCCGCCTCCCTGAAACTCTCCCCCCGGGCGGTGAGGAGAGTGTCGTCCGCGTAGCAGATGACACTCGTGCCTCGGAGGAGAGTTCCCCGCAAGAGCCAATCGAAGCCGACGTTCCAGAGGAGAGGTCCTAAGACTGACCCCTGCGGAACGCCGGCCTCGGCGGGATATCGCCGGACCTGGCCAGTTCTGTCCACCAGGAGGATCGCCCGGTCCTCCAGGTAGCTGGCCAGCAGACTGCGCAGGTATCGAGGCACTCCGTGGAACCGGAGCGCCTCTAGGATGGTGGAGTGGGGAACAGAGTTGAAGGCGTTGGCAATGTCGAATGACACCGCCAACACTCCGTCCCCCGCCTCCATCGCCCCCTGCACCTGGCCCTTGAGGCAGGCCAGCGCGTCCACCGTCGAACGCTCAGCCCGAGAGCCGAACTGAGCGTCCGACAAGTCCGGCCCGACATCCCGCAGATGGCTCTTCACGCGAGCAGCTATTATCCCCTCGAACATTTTCCCGACCTCATCGAGGAGAACGATGGGCCGGTATGCCGAGGGGGAGTCTGCTGGGCGGCCCTCCTTGCGGAGGAGGCACAGCTGCCCCTCCTTCCACGGTTTCGGGAACCTCCCAGACGCAAGGCATGCGCTGAACAGGTCCCGAAACCGCTCCTCCATCAGAGTGGCGGCGATCGCCACCACCCTGGTGGGGACGCCGTCGGGCCCCGGAGCCGTCTTCTTGGCGCGGAGGTGGAAAACCGCCGCGCCAAGTTCCGACTCCGTGACCGACGGAGGGGCCTCCTCTGCCTCCTCTTCCTCCAGCGGGGCTCCGCGCATCTCTGGCGGGGTGAAGCTGTCCCTGCGCGGGAACAGGGACCGAACCACCCCGTCCAGAAACGAGGGCTCCAGGGTCTCGGCAACCGGGGGGCCAAAGGGGCGCAACTTGTTGCGCGCTGCCTTATATGGCCTCCCGTAGGGGTCGTTGTCGAGACCCTCCAGCAGCTCGGCTCTCGCCGAGTCTCTGGCGGCGGCGATGGCCCGATCGAGGACCAGTCTCGCCTCCGAGTACACCTCGTAGAGGTGGTCCTCGTTGGCCGGGTCCCGTCGACGCCGCCGTCGACTCCGCGTGTAGGCCCTCCTTGCCTCCACGCAAGCTGCTCGGAGCCCCGCCAGCTCCGCCGACCACCAGTACACGGCGCGTACGTCTGGCGGTCGGCCAGACCGAGGCATGCTGGAGTTGCATACCTCGGTCAGAGACTGGCGCAGCTGCCCCGCTGCGGCGTCCACATCCAGACCGGCTGCAGGCGGCGACAGCCAGTCTTGGATGAACGCCGCCTCCCCCGCTGCCTCCCTGTCCAGGCGGGTCAGGGACCACCGCGGAAACGGCGATCGCCCCGAGAGGGGCCGCCTCCCGCCGGGGCCACCGGCGGAGATGTCGAACCGCACGTAGCGGTGGTCCGACATGGTCTCCACCGGGTCCACCCGCCAGTTCAGCACGCGCGCGGCCAACGCAGGGGAGAAGACTAAAGGTAATAGACGAGAAGAGCTAGGTGTGCCGAGTTTGGGCTCGTTTTGTTAGTTATGTTGAGACCTTACCTCCGGACTAGATGGAGTGACCTGCAGGTGCATTTCGAAGACTGCTACTGGAACTAATAGACGAGTAGAGGAAGATGTGCCGAGTTTGGGCTCGTTTTGTTAGTTATGTTGAGACCTACTTGTCTATTAATTCCAGTAGCAGTCTTCGAAGTACACCTGCAGGTCACTTCATCAATTCCGAAGGTAAGGTCTCAACATAACTAACAATACGAGCCCAAACTCGGTACACCTAGCTCAGCTCGTCTTTTAGTTCCAGCAGCAGTCTTCGAAGTACACCTTCAGGTGACTCCATCATGACCGAAACGAAATATGAATAATCCCTACTTACTTCTAAAAAAATAATATAAGACTGTGAATAAAATCTTTCATACGATAGTCATGAGTCATACAGAATGCGTGAAGTATCAAGTTTGGTATGTCAAATATTTTCTATCCGTACAGCGATCTTTTTCAGCACAAGCTGCTGCTTACAACCGACACAGAGTCCACCCACGACGGCGGCTGAGCGCAGACTAATATTTCATTACAAATTTTTGTGTAATAAAGCAAGACAGTGACCAGTAAAATAACCCTTAATACAGTGCATTAAGATTCACATGTTACAGCTAAATATGTGAAAAAATAGACTCGATTTTTATTTTTTTTCTGAGCCATTTGGTAACATTTTGATAGTTCTTTATACAATCATTTTGAGTTGAACATGTCTGCTTACATAAAATATTTTTAAATACATACATTTATGTTAATAAATAGAAGAAAAATGTACCTAAAGTCATTACGATATCGTCAATTTTGTGTGAAGAGGCAACGGAAATAATTTTTTACAATATTATAAACCAAACTATTCGAATAAAAATTTTGCTATATTTGAAGATGAAGGAGCAATCTATCTGTGGTAATTATTAGTTAGATTTGGTTTCGTATCATTTTCCCGCAAAATGTACCGAAAAACTGCTTATTTTTGTTAGATTCGTAAACGCCTCCTTAAAAAAGAGTAAGTTTTATTTATTTCATTTCATTTCAACATATTTCATTAGTTTGTTTATGGATAACCATATTTTACAACATTATGCAAAATTGTACCTAAAGGTTGCTGGCGCTAGATGCACTCCACGCGAATTATGACATGGCGGTTAAAGGGTATACAAAATACGTAAACTAAAAATATATAACCGTTTATTTTTTTTCTAGCCTGCGCTGTCCCGCTTCTGGGCAAAGGCCTCCCTCCACTCCTTCCATCAAACTTAACTGAAAGCATTTATTTCAATTAAACCATTTACAGGCACTTTTGAATTGTCAAGAAGTTGGTCAGTCAGAAAATATGAAGCTAGTTGCCCATTCCAAAGCGTAGGTACCTATGGAGAAGAACGGGCAAGAAACTCCATGGACACTCTTTTAAATTATATTTTTACAAAAATATTAGTTACATCATTAATGTTGAATTTATACTTATATGTGAGAACGATGTAATAAAATAAAAAAGACGTACGTGTTAAGAGCGTCCAGAGTACAGCAAATAGTACTTAACAAAACAACAATACAAAAAAAAAAAAAAGCCGAGGCAGCCAATTGATGACCAGCCCCAACTGATGGCGCCCGTTCACGAACATGACGCATCTTTCGCGATCCCGCGCGTCCTCCTTCCAGGACGGAACCTATCCAGCTCGTCCCGCCATCTCCTACGTGGTCTGCCGCGACCCCGCCTCACTGTCTCAGGGCACCAATTCTGCGCTATTTGGGCCCACAGTTTGTCCGGCATGCGGCAGACATGTCCTGCCCAGTCCTATTTAAATTGAGCAGCCTTTTGAGCCACGTCAACTACTTGTGTTTTGGAGCCCAGTATTGTGTTCCGAATACGATCCGTTAATCCTAGTATACTGCGCTCTATTGCTCGTTGGCAGACCCTGAGTTTGGACTTCTGGATGTTAGTCAAAGACCAAGTTTGTGCACCATAGGTTAAGACGGGAAGAATACACATGTCCATGACCCTACGTTTCAGTGCCATAAGCAACTCACCCTTAAATAGCTCCTTCAAGGACCAGTAGCTCTTCCAGGCGTTTTCCGTTCGTCTTGAGATTTCTTTATCTTGCCTCGCCTGGAAAGAGACCACTTGACCCAAGTAGAGGTATTCCTGGACATGTATTATCTCCCCGACTACCTTTATGCTTCTAGGTGTTTCGTTGCACATAACTTTGGTCTTCGACATATTCATCTTCAGTCCAACCTCAAAGCTTGCATTGCTAAGGTCTTGGAGCATCCGTTCAAGTTCAGTGGCTGAGGATGAAGACGAGGCAGAGGATGAGGCAGTTTTATTAAAACACAACTGATAGGTAATACTAATAACTCATAATAAGTGGCGAGACCACCCGCGGCGCGCAGAAAAAACGTGTTCAGTGGGTGTATTATACATATAGGTAACCTCTGCCTAGCACTTCAGGGGAACAAGGCGTGATATTATATTTACGTGTCATCAGGAACATTGACACGACACGCTTTGCTTGTTCTTTGAATATCTCCTACCGGACGAAATTATGTAGTGAGTGAGTGACGTCGCAAAAAGCTCACTCACTACAGTCACTACCTTATCGCTGTTCGCCGATCGGAATCGAAAGCTCGTAGTTGTGTCGGAGGACTGAGGAGCGACTCACGGCAGACAAGGAGGCGGCGGCGCGCGGCACGGCTGGCGCGGCGGCGCGGCGGACCGCGGAGGCGAGCGGAGAGAGGACACGAGGCGCGCGGCGCGTCGGCCGGCGCTCCCGGCAAGCCGGCACGGCACTAGCCACCAGTTCGTCGCGCGCCCTCGCCGCTTTATCTCGTGTATCGACGCTTCGCTCACTCCGCACACGTCTAGTGCGACGAGTCTAGTTACGATCAGTGGCAGTGGCAGTCGCGGAAGACAGTGTTTTTTTTATACTAGAAAGTTAGGTTACTCGTCGCTAGTGAACATAGTTCGATCAGAGCGGAGTGACAGTGCCGCGGTCACCGCTCGCTGTGAGTGAGGTGCAGTGGTGCGGGCGCAGCATGGTGTGCAGGGAGGAACCAGCGGCGCAGCGGGCGCTCGGCAGTGCGGCGCGCGCACGGTGAGGGCGCGCTCGCATGGGGCGCGCGCGCTGGCTGCTTTGCGCGGCGGCGCTCGTGTGGCTGGCGTGCGCGGCAGCGCCGGCGCGCGGCGCTTGTCCGGCGCGCGCGGCGGCGGGCTGCGCGTGCGCCGAGGGCGGTGCGCGCCTGGACTGCCGCTCCGCCGCGCTGCGCCGTCTGCCGCCGCTGCACGAGAATCTACTGTCGCTGTAAGTGCACTAAGCCCAATTTATCTATGGCCCAATTGCCCTAAATGAGGGTGAGGGTGCTGAACTAGCATCACTTTAGGTCTAGCCTCCTTTCAAGCTGTGTCCTTGTATCTGACACCACCGGCCTGAGGTAGTAAATTGCTTAGAGAACTACGATCCCTATTATGTTAGACTATGTCCCCAGTGGCGCGTGGCGTACCTATACCGTTTGAGACCCGTGGCAATTGTGGCAAATTCATGGGTTTGGGGCGATGGGGCCGTCCCTCAATAGACGAAAACAGTGGAGAAATGACGGTTGAGATCCGATACCAAGAGTTCCAAGACATTTCCAAATGTCGGCAGAAGAGGAAGAATTGATACGGGCGTTTAGCATTGCCTAATTTGCCTATCGTCTGATTAGATGATTACAGCTATTACTTGCAGCTTTAAATAGTGTACCTAATCTATGCAGCTATGGCATTAGGACTTGATAGCCCAATTCTTGAGGAAGGCTATAGGGATATTTAACATCACGCTAGGATTATTAGGAGCCGAGCAAAAATAATAAAGTTAGAAATGGCGCCATGCGATGCGACGCGGCGACGGGGTGGGTCGGGGTCGGGGTACAAGAAACGCAGACGAAGTTGCGGGTGGTTGCGGGCCGAGAATTGGATTAATTTTCGTTCGAGGAACTGGGAACTGGGCCTATCTTTCTATTCAATGACTTGCAGTAGCCAGCAACATCGCCCAGTATTACCTCTGGCAGCGTTGCCACGTTGGATGGCAATCCTTAGCTACTGACGGCTGCCCAAAGTAAGATCCTGGCCCAGTCACGAGAAGTGTCCACCAACCGCTTTGTACGGTGAAACCATACACTAATAATGCACTTATGCTTATTCGTGCATTTTTACCTCATTTCACTAATTGATATTAGTCGAGCATTCAGTACACGATTAGCGGTCATCGCGTG
Source organism: Gortyna flavago (assembly GCA_963669345.1). NCBI lineage: Eukaryota > Metazoa > Arthropoda > Insecta > Lepidoptera > Noctuidae > Gortyna > Gortyna flavago. The sequence continues at coordinate 18,029,351 of OY770141.1, read as the reverse complement.
TGCTCCCTCGCTCCTTTGTATTACTAAACCTTTGGTCCGGATAATATATTTAATCTGACTTTATAAGCAGCAGTATCACTTAACCAACCTCCTAACTTCTACATGGTCCTTCGAGCCATCGTATCGATTTATATCATAAATAACGATGTCCTACACGTGAAAACTAATTCCAACATTCTTTTTATGCAAATGTGATTTATTTATACACCACTTCACTGCGCAAGAAGGCATTTTTAAATACATATCACGCAAAAACCGTTAAATAATAATCGACTGTTGCGGACGAACTAAAAGCGTGAGCGGCGCAATCGGTAAGCCTCGCCCACCGTGGCGCAATTTGTGTTGGGTCATTTTTTAGAGCTAGGAATGATTCGATGTTTATTTTCGTTCACTGCTCTCCACCTCCCCTTGAAAGTTAGTTTTCGAAAATTAATGTTTACGATCTTTACAATTTATAGCTTTTGCCAGCCAACAGACTGTAGACAGTCAAAATTGGCTTTACCAATGGTACGCCCGCGATTAACAAAAAAAAATCTCAGCCTGAGTAGAAATAACCTTAGAATAATAATAGGAACCATTACGGGCCATAACCCCCTTAAGAAACATCTTTTTAACATAGACGCCACAGACAGCCCCCTTTGCAGGGGCTGCCTTGACGCCGAGGAATCAGCCGCCCATGTCATCCTGGAATGCGAGGCCGTGGCTTCTCAACGTGCAGAAATCCTCGGAACAATGAGGTCACTCCGGAAGATGGTTTTTGTAAAAGAAGTAGGTTTTTTAAAAAAAAAAAATTAAGTAGGTACTTTATCCTTTTGATGGATTGTAATTTTGTAAATGTGAGGACTTTTAGACTTTAGATCTGTAGATGATTTTTTATATTATAAAGTACCTGGTACTTGTTGACAGGCCTACGCTGTCCTCCCATACCTATTGTAACTTGAAAACATGGTAAAAACCAACTATTTTTTAAAAGAGGAACCGTGGAGTTTCTAGCCGGTTCTTCTCCATAGGAAACGACCAATTGGAACCGTGCACCTAGCTTCTGACGTTTCATAAGTGCCCATGTAGGTTTATGTGAAATAAAATATTTTGATTTTGATTTGATGAAGCCTGTGAAGCTCCCATGAAGCCTGTAAAGTTCACTTTTAGCGTGATGTTTAACAGCCTATAAGCCTTCCTCAAGAATAGGGCTATCAATATTATGCAAAAAAAACTTTTATAAATCCGACCGATACTTCCAGAGATTAGAGATTTCAAACAAACAGCTCTTCAGCTTTATTATTAGTACTAGCACTTCGCCCGCGACTTCGTCCGCGTGGTTCAATTTAACACCCTCTCCACCTCCCCTTGAATGGTAGTTTTCGAAAATGTATGTTTACCTTAGTCCTTTATAATTTATAGCTTCTGCCCGCCAACAGACTGCAGACAGTCAAAATTGGCTTTAATAATGGTACACCCGCGATTAACCAAAAAACTTCTCAGCCTGAGTAGAAATAATAGGAACAATTACGGGCCATAACCCCCTTAACAAAAATCTTTTTAACATAGGCGACACAGACAGCCCCCTTTGCAGGGGCTGCCTTGACGCCGAGGAATCATCAGCCCACGGCATCCTGGAATGCGAGGCCGTGGCTTCTCAATGTGCAGAAATCCTCGGAACAATGAGGTCGCTCCGCGAAGCCTGTGAAGCTCCCAGAAAGCTTCTGTGCTTTTGGGCGGAGCTAAGCTGGCTCTTTTAGTCAGAATCTCCACGCACAACGGACCGAATAGGAGTTTAAGTGCGGAAAAGGGAGTTCCACCATCATCATCAGCTTCTGCCCACGACTTCGTACGGCTGAAATTTATTGTTCCCCCGCCCGTCCCACCCCGTCGCGTCGCATCGCCGGCCTGCGCTATTACTTCGTTTTCACTTAGCGAAAACTTCTGACTTTTTTTTTCTTTTTGCTCAACTCATAAGAGCTCTAGCGTGATGTTTAACAGACTATAGCCTATCAAATGCAAAAAGATTTTTATAAATCCGACTGATACTTCCAGAGATTAGAGCTTTCAAACAAACAACTCTTCAGCTTTATTATTAGTACTATTTTAAAACTATGATATCTCCTAAAATATTCATTGAAATCGAATGATGTCAAGGGCAATTTTGTTCAAAATTAAATACTTGTGATGAATAATGTATTTATTTGGATAAGGATTAATATCATGTTTATAAAAACACCTTCGCAAATAATGCATTATTTTAGAACAAATTTGATTACCATAAAAACGGTTATAGTGAGTCAACCTTAAGAGATAGACATATGCTGTCGCGGACTTTTTTGTAGATATTGATGACCTCTATAAAACTGTAGTACATAACATTGCTCTAATGTCAACAGTTTCCGCAGCGTATGCGATATAAGGAATTTTTTGGTATTTTTTTTCACACCTTGGGTTAAAGTTAGGGATCCGTATAAAAACTTCGATAATGTATCGAAGTTTTCATACGGATCCCTAACTTTTTTGAAAATATTCTATAGCCTATGTTCATCCGGGATAATAAAGGATTGTAATGGTGAAAGATTTTTTCAAATCGGTCCAGTAGTTTCGGAGCCTATTCAATTCAAACATACAAACAAACATTTCCTCTTTATAATAATATTTTATTAATTATGGTGTATGTAGATAATCCTACTATCCTACTAATCCTACTCCTACTAAAATTGACTCTCATTTTTAATTCTTTTGGAAGGGGCGACTAGAATCAATTCTATTTCATTGTAATTTTTTAAGTTCAAAAGTGCCTTTTATGTGCCTATTTGAAATAAATGCTTTGACTTTGATTGTAAACGAGAAAGTTTGTGAGGATGGATTTGGATGGATGGATGTTTGTTACTCTTTCACGCAAAAACTTCTGAACAGATTTCGATGAAACTTCACAGTAATATGCTTAGACATCAGAATAACACATAGGCACAAATAGGCTACAATTTATAAAGATTTTGTGTGATTTGGCCATAATATAAAGATAAGTATCAAATAAGTCGGAAAAATGCCTGCCCTCTGAGAGCTATCTTGGCGTGTGCCTGCCTGCCTGCCTTAACCGTTACATCTACTTACACGAAGATAATGTATCGTTCTAAATAAAAGTCCGCGACAGCATATGTATATCTACCATTTATGTGGAAGCCATTAAATCCAAAATAGTGAGCCATAAATACATTTAAATTGGATACTTTTTAACAATGCACATTTTATATTACTTAGTTAATTCCTATCAAAATTAATACATTTATCATTTAATTAATACATTTATTTTTTTATTTATGTATTTAATAATAATAATTTATTTATTTAACAGGCAACAAAAGGTCCACACTGACATAAACAAAAATATATTAATGTGGATAAACTAAGTACTTAGTATTTTTAACCGACTTCAAAAAAAGGAGGAGGTTCTCAATTCGGTTGTATTTTTTTTTTTTTATGTTTTTTACCTCAGTACGCCGTCATTTATGAACCGATTTGGAAAATTATTTTTTTATTTGAAATGATATAGTTCCAGATTTTTCCCATTTTTGTCAAAATCCGGTTCTGATGATGGGATCCATGAGGAATTGAGGGAACTCCTCAAATATTATAGGCATACATATAGCAATTTTGGTATTTTCATTAACAACTTAAGCATTTGCATTCAGAAAGTATAATTTGGTAAACTGGAACTGATGATGAATACCACAGATGGTCATCGGAACTACTCAATGACAAATATTTCACGGGTAGCGATTCGGTTGCTAAGCAATTTATGTTCGACACAATGCGTATGGTGAAGTGGAGCTGATGGTGACTGCACCATCAGCTCAAGTTCTCCTGGTTCTTACCAGGAGAACTCCTCAACAATTAACGTCCCAGCATCGGGAAAAGCAATATTTTGTAACAGGTGATGAGCAGTTGACATTAGGGTTTGAAACTATATGCTCTCGAGGTGGCCCCATTGTCACCAAGTCAGAGTCTGATGAAGGGATCCCATGAAAGTCGTGGAAAATCCTCTTTGGTAGGCATGTACAATGTGTCAGTTGAACTCTCTCAAATCAAATGAAACCTATTGATGATTCAAGTGTTTGAGTCTGAGACTCATCACTTACCCATACTCCGACTTTTAATTAGCTACAGTAAAATGACACTTCTTAATAAATCATTTCGGACTGCATTTAGAGATATATGCATGTCAAATAAGTTACGTTTGTTACACTATTCTGTACTAGAAAAACATGGTTTGGTTGATGGCCGCGAAAAAACAAAAAGACGCCAATTTTAGTCATTTAAGTTACACATAAGCTGTCGTTTTACTGCAGCTAATTAAAAGTCCGACTATAATGCTACCGAGCCGTCGATGGTAGCCACAGCAGTCCTTAACTGTTAGGAGTTAGGAGATACGGCAATATGTCGACAGAAACTACTTAGCAGTTCTTGGATAGACGTGGACTTGAAAACAATCGTCTTCATCATTCAATTTCTCGTAATCGTGATGTAACGGGACGAACAGGTCCCATCTGATGATGGTAAGGGCTTGTAATTGTCGAAAGAGCTTGTAATAGGCCTAATTGTATAAAAGTATTTGACTTTCACTTATCATCAGCTCAGCAGCATGAAGTGATGACTATCAGACAACACCTATCGGTCCATTAAATTCGGAGAAAATTGGATGTGATTTTTCCTTTTGAGGAAAAAAAAACAACCGACTTCCAACAAAACACTACAAGTGAAAAATTATTTTAATTTCAGAAGTCGGTGTCAAAAAACTTAAATGCAGAACCAACGACACCGACTCCTGAAATTAAAGTTATTTTTCACTGTGTAGTGTTTTGTTGGAAGTCGGTTGTTTTTTTTTCCTCAAAAGGAAAAATAACATCCAATTTTCTCCGAATTTGAAGTCGGTTATTTTTTTTGTAAAAAAAGTTTTTTATGTTAGTTTAAGATCAACGTATAGTTCTAGGTTTAGGTTGTGTTGTAAGTAGGAAGAACATAGATTCGTTTTCCTCTTAATTAGCTTATGGAATTGTTTTAGTTAATTTGAAAATTACTACGGATTTTGTGATTTTTTAAATAGTACTGAAACTCAAAGCATTTATTTCAATTAAACCATTTACAGACACTTTTGAATTGTCAAGAAGTTGGTCAGTCAGAAAATATGAAGCTAGTTGCCCTTTCCAAAGCGTAGTACCTATAGAGAAGAACGGGCAAGAAACTTTTTACAAAAATATTAGTTACATCATTAATGTTGAATTTATAATTATATGTGAGAACGATGTAATAACATAAAAAAAGACGTACGTGTTAAAAGCGTCCAGAGTACAGCAAATAGTACTTAACAAAACAACAATACAAAAATAAAATAATTAAAAATAAGCCGAGGCAGCTAAGTGATGACCAGCCCCAACTGACGGCGCCCGTTCACGAACATGACGCATAGATCAGCACCATTCAGCTCAACCGTTTTGAAAGAACATTTTAGTGAGCATTATGTACTATCAGCCGCCAGGGCACATTCAAGTCAATGAAAGGCATATTATTACCCGATAAATTGTAGCTCTATAGTACATAGAACTCACATTGCTATGCAATTATACAATACAAATGAAATTTTGTTTATACAATGCAAAGATAGCCTTACAATCTTCAGCAGCTCCAACAGTATTTTCAAGTGTGAATCAATTAGTTGTGTTGTGGAGCAGGACCAGCATTGATCCAGGCATCTTTATCAACGATGTAATCCCCTTACGTATAATATGCCTGCCTGCATAGTGTGCGTTTTATACAAGACTTGAATTTTGTCTCATTCAGTTGAAGAATGTGGGGAGGTATTTTATTATAACATTGTAAACAGTACCCCATAAAAGATGAGTCTACTTTAGCCAGTCTGAAACCTGGTTGAACTAATGGGTCCCTATATAAGTACTATAATGATGTCTTTCGCCTCTCTTACTAAAAAGATGTAAATTTTACTTACAATAATGACTCGAAAGCGTAAGTCTAATATTTCACAAAGCTCTAATAAAGCTCGAGCTATAAAAATAGCTAGACTTAACGAGACGTCTCAATAAACTGAGCTGCGAAGGTTTGAGCAGGCGGTGCGTGAGGCGGCATACAGAGCTACTGAGACTGAGACACCAGAACAGTTCCAAGAGCGGAACACGCTGAGTATCTGGCATTTCAACGAGCTGCTGAAACTTCAGAACAGTGTCAACCGCGACTTCAACGGCATGCTGAGTATCCCAGTCCCAAACTCGGCATCAATAGCATTCTGAGTATCTGGTGTGTAACCCAACCCTTGAGCAGTTTACAGGAAGTAATATGAAACAAGATGTTGATGGTTTCTATTAGTATGACACTACTCACCACCGTGCTAAAGTAAATTTATAAGGTATAATCTGTTAGGGAAAGATTCAATTAAACAAGTACCTTCTTATACAAAATAAAGTTTATTGTTAATACACAGAAATAGGTAGGTACACAAACAAATAATGTGGCGAGCCACTACACTATATACCTTTCCCAAACACCTGGGCATCCACCCATACAAGTAGTCTCCGTTCCTACTTGTATCGGGGAAAGCCTGCAATGAGACTGTTACAATTTCTCAGAGTCGCTATAGCGAATCCGTGAGATGAACCACTTAATATCTTCTAGCTCAACCGTTTAAGTATTGACCTTTTAGGATTGTGCTCATAAAGGGAAAATAACGATTATGCAAAGCAATACCCGAGACACAATACTCTATAACAACTGGCTCAACACCTTTTCCTGGTTCCTACAAAGGCCTAACTCTCTCATATGATAAATTATGACACTATAGATTAACTCAAGTGTTCTTTCAGTATAACAAATTACCTCTCAGTTAACGATCGAATTAAGTACCGTCAGTTGACGATTGAGTTATTCTCAGTTGGCGGGATCAAGCCCCTTGGCTTCGTACACAGGATAAACCTGTGTACACACTAATAACGTGGCCTACGGGCATAGAAGGTGACGCTGTCGTTAACTGCAGTGGCGAACTTCCCTCATCACCTGCATTCGGCTAGGTAAGGCCTTCCTTAACTGCGGATGACCACACCACAAGGAATAGACTAGTCGCCTGCGCCCGGATCGATTCCCAATCATCCGATCACAGGGCCGCACCAAGACATCACGACTCAATCGCGCGTAGTTGTATCTTAAAAGAAGGCTAGCATAATAGCAAGACCTGTAACAACGTCCTCGTGTCAGAACAGAAATGTAAGACCTAAGGTTGACCAACAGTAACAAGGAAAATGATTGAATACTCACAGGGTTCAGCTTCTGCTGGACTTATAAATACCCCATAGGGTTATTAGGGCACATCCCGATCCTCCCAGGAATACGTCCCTTCAAGTCAACCTCTTGGCTCGTGTCCTCGATCGTAAAGACCGGAAACACTCGTCTTTTAGCAAACCGATCTGACAGTTTCGGGAATGTTCTGTCACAGACTAAAGAATATCATATTGATTTCTTGAACCTAGCGCCATCTAGTGACGCGTAAGCTACACTCCACGAGCCTGTACAGACCCACGATAGACGTCGCTACCTGTTGCGACAAATGTCTATTTTGCAACGTCACAGGTGTCTCAACGGGCTGCAGAAACACCGGAACAGCCGCAAGATCGGCATCAATAGCATGCTGAGTATCTGGTGTCTCAACGGCCTGCAGAAACACCGGTACAGTCCGAAGATCGGCATCAATAGTATGCTGAGTATCTGGTGTCTCAACGGGCTGCAGAAACACCGGAACTGTCCCAAGATTGGTGTCAACAGCATGCTGGGTATCTGGTGTCTCAATAGGGTGCAGAAACACCGGAACAGTCCCAAGATCGGCATCAATAGCATGCTGAGTATCTGGTGTCTCAACGGGCTGCGGAGACAGCGGAATAGTCCCAAGATCAGCTTCAACAGCATGCTTAGTATCTGGTGTCTCAACGGGCTGCTGCTGCTATTTCGGAAGTCGGTGTCGTTGGTTCCGCATTTTTGTTTTTATCACTTTTTAGTTGTACCTACCCCTCACAGTATGATCAGGAAGTTATTATAACAATATAAACTAAGTGGAAAAAAACAAATTATTGAAATTGAAGCTACTCAAAAACTAGGAACCCAAGCAAAGTTAAAAAAAAAGGAACTACCCCTGAGGCATATTATTATATGCATAAAAAAAGATTTTTCGAAACGAACCACAACATTGCCGGAGATATCGCATAGCATACATTTAAAAAAAACAGTCCAATTGAGAACCTCCTCCGTTTCGAAGTTGGTTAAAAATTATAGCCTTACCAAATCAGGTGAAGACTTGCACCATCTTGTGACTTACTATCAGGCCTCATCGTTTCGAGCTGGGAGCCTGATCGTGGCCGCCACGTGTACGACACAACAATGTTCGCACGCTGTCAAACAGTCCGTCTGCCTGTCACCACTCCCGGCCGTGACCTCTCGTAGTTGTAAGCCCTGATTGCGTTGATGTCTTTTATTCTAAATTTTTTTCACACCACCTGCTTGCTAACATCAAATTATAATATTTCATGCAAAGCTAACCTAAAGTAAGATATTTAAACCCTAGGCTTTAGTCGGGCAATAATATTGTATTGTATTTCATTATGGCCCGCTGGCCAATAATGTGATTTGAATCTAGTGTGTGTTATACACCCTCGTTAGTAATCGGTCACTTCCTCCCCTCGGTGAACAATGTACCACTCTATTAAAAAGTACTCTGTGCAATGTACTATTTCACACCACCTGCTCGCTAACGTCAAATTATATGTCATCATCAAACTTAGGTTTGCATGACATACTATTTATTTCAGAATTGTCGACATCGGCACCATTGCCATAAAGAAAAATAGAATAGAATAGACCTATCATTTATTTAAGTTGTGGTTTAATTTGTATTTCTTTTCGTGTCTGCTTATAATCTACTAATTATTTTTTTTGTTTTTCATACCTTTCCTGTTTTTGCTGTTGGAAGTCGCGACACCCCGATATGGGGCGTGGTGAGTGGCACCAGGAATTCGCTCCCTGGCCGCAGATAATCATACGGGCGGCCCGCTAACACGGGCCGCTGCCGTGCCGCTCAGGCGCTCATTGGGTTCGCGTCAAGCAGTTTTGGAGCTACAAAGCTCTGTAAATAGTTTTGGCATGTCGGGTCACCCTCCAGTTTCCAAGTTTCTGTTTTTGTCTTTTTATTGGGTCCATCTCATCTTGCACATTCACTCACAAACGCATATACCATATACCACTAACAGTGACACATAACTAAAACTATTACATATTATTAACACATCACATTACATCATATTGGCCATTTTGTAATTTCTTGCATCACAATCACAGATAAGATATTAGTAGCAAGCTAATCACAATTTCTTTGGTCATTATATAAGAGGACGCTGCGAAATGTTGCCACTAACATAAAGTGTAAAACGTTTACTGAGGATATTCTCATAGTATGTACCTATGTCTATTTCCTGTTTACTTTATTATAATTTATTATTATTCTATCATTTCTAAGTTAGTTTATAGAAAGAAAGAAACTTTTATTTGTAAACATAGGTAGTTACACGGTGTGTTAAATGTTACAATATAGTTAGCTTCTCTATGTTTTGCCGTGAAGCGTACAAATATATGTGTTAATTTAAAATGTATGTCCTTACTAACAATATTGGATTGTTGATCTGACAAATAAATGTTATTATTATTAAAAACAATTTATCAGTACGTGCAATCATTATCGTACGCAGTTATTATAAATAAAAACAGACATGTCAATCATTTGCTGCACCGGGTGACGTCATTACGTCGGCGCCGGCTGTCGACTGTCGCTGAAAACCAGCGCTGGGGCTCTGTCTAGCATAGGGTCGCAGCATAATGCTGAGCGATGGCCGTTGTGACGCATGTTCCCCCTACCTTTTTTTTACTTTATTTTTTGTGTTTATGTTCTTTTTTTTTGCGTCATTTTCACCGCAAATAAACGTTTTTTCTTTCTTTCTTTACATATAATTTGACGCAATTTTTAGGTTAGCGTAATATATAGTTATGTATGCAACTGTTGTATAATACCTAATTATGTACAGTTGCACACAAGACTTTATCTACAACCATGATATTCATGAATACTAATATACTTACTAATACTAATATATACTAATACTAATTTACTGATATACTAATCCATACTAATATATGATCAAACGAACTTCCAAGTGAAGTTCGATCATTATTATGATGAGTTGCTTCATTTGAAGATATGATTATAACAATGTAGTTTCCCTACTTACTTGGTAACTTCGCACATATTTTAAAGATTTTTAAAACTAATTGACGTAATTCCGGTCTGACTGTACCTCGGTTGACACTGTGACGGTTAGCTCATTTTTTAGAGTCCTGTAACTTTATGAGTATGATATAAAACTTTCTCTATATCTGGGAATCTTCAAGCGTCGGGGAGGGAGGGTGATCATATCTTCAAATGAAGCAACTCATCATAATAATGATCGAACTTCACTTGGAAGTTCGTTTGATCATATATTATAATTCGTTGCTTCATTTTTCAGATATGATTATAACAATGTAGATGTTAAGAGTCAGAAAGTTTTGAAATGGAAAATAAACAATAAGGTTTTAAACATTATGGTTTTATTTAAAGACAAATCAGCTTTATAGTAATACTTATGTTTCCGTAACGGTACGTTACATTTACTTATTTCTAATTAACTTCAACGAATTAAACATAAAGATCTTATCGATAACATGAACACATAAATAAACATTTCTGTAGTGTAATTGTATAATCTTATAATTAATTAATAGGAATTAATAATCAGTCTTAATGTCTGAGCGTAGGTAGGCAAACAGATCTGGCAAATTCGCCTTAAAACGAGCAAATGAGTTAGATGAACTAGTCCACCCTACGGTTTTGCGAATGGTTTCTATATTAACTCCTGCTAAGTTTGCGGCCGAGGTTGACGCGTGCCGTGTACTGTGTGCGGCGAATACACTGGTGTCAATGCCGCTTTCTGAAAAGACTTGTTTGATCCATCTACTGATGGTTTGCGTGGTGGCAGGTTTGTGTGGCCGTTTATACGTCAACAACAGATTATTTGTATTCTCAGGTCTTATGTTTTTAGTTATAGAAATATAATCTGAGAGCACCGTAGTTGGACATATACGCGTATTTTCCCTGAAGTATGGCAGGAACAATATTGGCTGGTCTCTGCCAGGTGCGGATGTCTTTATGATGTCTGTTATGACGATTTTGATGCCACTATCAGAGAAAAGTATGTTCTCGAGTTTAATTAAAGACAGCGTCTGTACCCTGTGAGCTGTGCAAATTGCAAGTAGGATCACCAATTTTTTTGTAATTTTTTCGAATGATAGTTCGCTATTAGGGAACCATGTTGAAACATGGTTTAAAACCAATTGGGGATTCCAGGCGGTGGAATACTTGGGTTTTATGGGTCTCAATTTATACACCCCTTTAAGGAGCCGTTATATATAGATTCATTTGAACCAATATTATTGCCTACAAAGTTTGACAGGGCAGAACGATGAGAATTTAGACTGCCATATGCACACCCGTTATTAAATTGTGACGCTAAGAATGACATCGAAGGGTCAAATACATTCATGCTGTTGATTGTACAATATTGCCACCACAGCTTAAGTGAGGTATTGTGCAAAGGGTGGTACTCCCTGAAATGAGATTGCAAGAGGTTTTTATTGGGGTTTAAGTAAACGACGTCGGAAACTATAAGATCTTGCAATAGTGGAAACCATGGCTGTGATGGCCAGTTGGGATAAACTAATATGCCGTGTGCATTGTCATCGATAATTTTTCTAAGACATTTTAATACCAAAGAAAATGGAGGAAAAGCGTAGAAGAAATATCTTTGCCAGTCTACCGTAAATGCGTCTACGGATACTGCGTCAGGGTCTTGTTTCCATGAGATGAATGTGGCTTACTTCGCATTATCGCGAGACGCGAATAAGTCTACTTCGGGTTGACCAAAATATTTTATAATGTCTTGGAATGCTTCATCGGAAAGTGACCATTCAGTATCCGGATTGACTACTCTAGACGCGGCGTCTGCTCGGTTTTCTTTGGTATTTACGTATGATGCATAAACCCAAAGGTTGCGCTGTTCACACCATTTCCAAAGGGACCTAGCCAAGTCGTTTAAGTGGGGGTATTGAATACTCCCCATACGATTTACATAACTGATCGCAGTGGTGTTGTCCATGCGCAGTAATATTGTGCAGTTGGTTGCATTACTGGCGAAGGACTTCAAACCCAAGAAAGCTGCCATCAGCTCTAAGTAATTGATATGACGATCATTTTCTGAAGACTTCCATTTGCCATGTACTTGAGCGTTGTTGCAAACAGAACCCCAGCCTGACCTCGACGCATCGGTTTAGATTTCAATATCAAAATTTGGCTGCCGCATAAAGTTGCGAGCTGTATTAACGGTTGCTAGCCACCAGTTTAGATCCTCTTATATAATATTAGGTAACTAGTTTAATTTTAGCTTCGTAATTATTGTTATGCTTAAGTAACGCTAGAAACTTCTGACGGTCTAAAATCTTAGTCTATACCCAAGCGTACTTAACGGCTGGGCTAGCGGCGACTAGAATACCGATAAAGCGAGCTAATTCACGGATGGAACATGACTGTAGTTTAGTAAATTTTATAACTAATTCGATAATGTTACGTCGCTTATCGGCTGGCAATTCTATACTGAGACTCCTGGTATCGTAACAAAATCCTAAATACTTGCAGAATTGTCACGGTTTTAACATACTTTTATCGTAATTGACAACAAACCCTAGAAACTCGAGTAGTTTCAAAGTTTCATTTACATTATTAAGACAATTTTCGTAAGTATTTCCAATACATAAAATATCATCTAAATAACAAACTGACTGATAACCGCGATGTCTGAGGTAAGCTATGACTTCCTTCATAACCTTAGTGAATACCCGTGGGGCAACGCATAATCCAAACGGCATGCAATTAAAGCCATATGTGTGAGTTTTTGCGTGCTGTTCGGTAGTCCTCTATTTTTGGAGATTAAACGAACTTACCTGAAGTGAAGTTCTATCCAAATTATACGAGTTGCTTCGTCCGAAGAGATTAGAAAACATTGTAGTAATACGTCTAAGATATCGCCTTTCACCCACTAAGTTTGAGTTTTTTTTTTTTTTTTTGTATGTAGGTAGGTACTTCGTCTTCCTTCTCGTTAGGCCTGTAGTGTCATTCATTTAGTTGAAAGCCTTTTAATATTTCACTTAAGATATTGGGAGTTATAGGGTCGGGAGGGAACTAATCTCTTCGGACGAAGCAACTCGTATAATTTGGATAGAACTTCACTTCAGGTAAGTTCGTTTAATCTCCAATTATACTTCGTTGCTTCGTCCTTTGAGATTAGAAAACATTGTAGATTTTGAAAGATGGTGAAATATTAAAACACTGATAGTTAACTATTACACGTATAATGATCAAACAATATTTATTATAATTGTTTTCTAAAACTAAGATGTAGTTTCTCATTAATTAGGGTTAACTTCAAAATAATTAAATTTTAATAACATTCTAACATAATACATTAATCAGAGGTTATAAGGATTGATAAGGCAAACTGACCAGATTGTTCACATTGAATATCTCTATGATAATATCTAGCGAAGACGTTGGAGGTGCCACTCCACCCAGCGGTCTTTCGTATAGTGTCAATATTGACACCAGCTCTGTGAGCAGCTGAGGTGGCTGCGTGTCTGGTGGAGTGAGCAGAAAATATTGAGGTGTCAATTCCGCTAATTGATAACATATCTTTTATCCACCGGCTGATAGTATTTGTAGATACCGGTTTATGTGGTTTTTTAACACTTAGGAATAGGCTATTGGCATTGTTTCTCAAAGACTTTGTCCTATCTATATAAGCTACCAACGCTTCAGCCGGACATATTTCCGGACGGTCTTTATAAAATGGAATATTAAGACAGGGTTGAGCTGAACCTGGGCGAGATGTTTTTATAAAATCGTTTATCTTGATTAATATAAGCTGACCCTGGACAGTTATATTTTCTAGTGTTATTTTGCCAATCGTCTGCACTCTGTGTGCAGTTATTAGCATGAGCAAAGTTACAGTCTTTTTGGTCAGTTGTTCTAAACTTAAATTACAGTTTGGATACCATTTCGATAAAGAATCTAAAACTATTGAGGGGTCCCAAGTGATATTATATTTGGGGGCTGGAGGACGAAGTCTGTAAAAACCTTTAAATAGCCTAGTAACACGGTCGTCAGACCCTACTCTCGATCCTAAGATCAAAGACAGAGCAGAGCGATGACTGTTTAAAGATCCGTATTGTAAACCAGAATTAAATAATTCAGTGAGAAAGTAAATTACCATCGGAATTGACGCTTCATGTATTTCAATATTCTGAGTTTTACAAAAGCTTACCCAACGTCGAATTGCAACGTCAGATTGTTTTATTGAATTTTCAGACAAGGAAGCTATCATGATATCTAAAGCTGACGGTGGTACTCTTCTATTCCGTAGTGCCGTCCTGATAACTTCCCTGCAATCAACGTAAGCTTCGGGAGACTGTTGGAAATAGACAATAACACATTAGCAGAGGGTGTAAACTGAATCAATTCGGAACAGAGAAGTTTTTGAAACAGTGGAAACCAGGGTTGCGTCGGCCAAAATGGGACCACAACAATACCCTCGGCCTGATCGCTTATTATTTTTCTTAAAACTTTTAGTATAACCGCAAAAGATAGATTTTTCCAGCTTAAAGTAAAAGCGTTCACAGCGAATGCTCCAGGGTCTCTATTCCATGATATGTACTTAACACATTTATTATTTAACCTTGATGTGAAAAGATCAATTTTAGGTTGCCCAAAGGCCTGTACAATCCTTTCAAAAGCCTGACCTTTGATCTCCCATTCGGTATCGGGGTGAGATTTTCTAGACTCCGCATCTGCTATTTCGTTATCTTTTGAACTTATGTACGAAGCGAACACAAATATACCTCGAGCTTCACACCACTGCCACAAGGATTTTGTGATTTCAGTTAGATGTGGAAATCTTACTCCCCCCATACGGTTGATATACGAAATAGCAGTTGTGTTGTCAATACGTAGTAAAACTTGACGATTTTTTAATCTCTTTGTGAATATTTGTAAACCCAAGAATGCTGCTAGAAGTTCTAGATAATTTATATGTTTAACACATTCTGAATTACTCCACTGGCCACTGGCGGTCTCCTCACCGCATGCTGCCCCCCACCCTTTTTTGCTAGCATCTGAAAATATTTCTAGTGAGTAGCTGTCTTGTCTAATGGGATTGACTGCGTCATCAATTGATTTTAACCACCAGGAGAAATCGTCCTGCAGGTAATGTGGTAAAGACATGTGGCTATCGTAACTATTCGTTTGACACAGTGCGAGGTATTTGCATCTTTCCATTTGCTTAGTATAAAGCCAACCGTACTGAATCGCGGGGCAAGATGAAGTGAGGAGAAGACATTTTGAGCTCTTGGTAGGCACCAAGAGCGCAAAATGTCTTATTTTACAACGAGATTTGAACTGGAGCGATTGTAATTCATGTTTAATCAAATTTCGTTTTTCTTTAGGTAGGCTTACATTAAATTTTTTCGTATCTATCACGAAACCAAGATATTTGCAAACGTTACTCGGAATCATACAGCTCTTTTCTACATTAATAATAAATCCTAAGGACTGTAAAATACATCTTGTTTGTAATATATTATCTAGGCAATCTTGATAATTATTAGAAATAATACAAATGTCATCTAAATAAATAGATGACAAATAGCCTAATGATCTCAGTAAACAAATGACCGGTTTTAATAATTTTGTAAAAACAAATGGGGCTGTGTTTAGGCCAAACGGTAAAACATTGAACGTAAGTACTTTCTGCAGCTCGGATGTATAGATACGAGAAAATACGCATCCTTCAAATCAAGGGTGGCCATGTAACTGTTTTTTGATACTAGTTTTAAAGTTGTTGTCAGATCTTCAATTTTAAAATGTTCTGTTATGATGTGCTTGTTTAGAGACTTTAAATTTAATATAAATCTGTTTTTACCATTGGGTTTTTTAATTAGGAAATAACTAGAAAGAAACTGTCCTTCACATGGTTCGCAATGTGAAATAGCTCCACTGTTCATAAGATCAGTGATGGCCGCCCTGTATTGAAGGGATTCTGATGAAGATAATGTAGGTAAACTAGGTTCGGATGACTGATACACCGGTTTTGTAAACGGTATCTCGTAACCTCTTATCCACGATAATATAACAGGATCACTGGTCATCAATTGCCATTGATCATAAAAATATGATAATCGTCCTGCGAACGTACCAGATCTAGCGCCGGGGGGCTGGGCGCTGCTGCAAGCGCGGCGGCTGTCGCGGTTGCTGCTGCGGCCGCGGGCGCGGCGCCGGCTCGGTCCTCCTCGCTGCTCCCGCTTGCCGCGTCGGCGGGAACGGAGGCCTCTGGTTTAAAGCCTGAGTAGGGGCCTGCCTTGGCCTCTGCGCTGGTGCAGGTCTTCTGACTGGTGTGTTTATTTTAATTTCAGCGCCTGATTTGGATATAGCTTTTGCAGCTCTGAGAGTATCGGTCAGCTGTTCACCAAATACGAAATGATCGATTTCTGTGTTAAACAAATGATCTTTAATATCTTTTTTTATTGTAGAACATATAAAACTACGTCTTGTCATGGACTCGTTGTGTTGTGAGTCACACATCAGTCGACCTGCTTCGATCAGCAATTTTATTACAGTCTGGTCTTTGTGATCCGAAGAAAACAATGTATTGAGAGCTTCGCCAATACAAGATATACTTCTCCAGTGCTTCCGATAAAGCGGCCTTTATTTCTGGATTTAATATCGGCGCATCAATCTTTCTGCAGTTTTTTGGAACAAGATGCTTTTCTAGCAGCTCCATTCTGACATCCTTTGTCAAGCCTGTCGTTGCAATGTGTTCCCAGCGAACAGACAATTCACCTCTTATATCCGGTCCATATTTTTTTTTCTTTGAAGGTGTTTCGCTCAAGAGATTCAGAATCTCTTTATCCAGTTCAGGGGGATCGAGCGCTGCTTCAACGGGCAGTTCCGATTGCATTGTCAGTACCACATCTGTAGCAGGGACATGTGTAATTGAGGTGGACGTACCCGGTTGTGGCTCTTCTGAACCAACAATCGGAACTGACTCGACTTCGGGCTGAACGTCCATTTCATCTGGAATATAATAAGACCAGATGTAGGTATTGGAGAGAAAAATAGCGCGGCGATAGTCCTTAAAAACTATCCACAACACTATTTAATAATATTGAATCTATACCTACGTACCTATATAAGTTTTAAGTAGGTCATTAACTAATGTGAAGGTAACATTCCTTTCAAATGTACACAATCACTAAAATGTAGGTAGGTATATAATCTTACCCATGAATTGGGAATCCAAAATTATGTGAAGGTAACATCCCCTTAAGATGTACACAACACTATTTGGAACATGAACATCAACGTCATGTCAATTTATGATACGGATATAGTCCTAAAAACTATTCACAATATCTTTCTTTTGTTATAACATTAATAACAAAACACTTCAGCTTACCTTCATGTATTATATTATCTGTGCCTTCATGATCCGATAGCTCAGGCGATAGAACAATATTCGCCGATGAGCTACTGCTTTCGGAACAATTTCGAACTCGCGACCGTTTGGCACGTTTATTGATTTTCTTTTCCAGTTTTCGAATCTTTCTTCTTAAATAATCACTGTCGTCGTCTTTGTAACTACGTTTCGGCATCTTTTTTAAATTTTCAACGAAAAGTAGAAAGTAAGTGGTGATCGGCGACGCACTAAAACGCGAATGAATGACACTACAGGCCTAACGAGAAGGAAGACGAAGTACCTACCTACATACAAAAAAAAAAAAAAACTCAAACTTAGTGGGTGAAAGGCGATATCTTAGACGTATTACTACAATGTTTTCTAATCTCAAAGGACGAAGCAACGAAGTATAATAAAATGTTCGGTCTTGATTAACTTGTTTAAGGTTTTTAGGTTTAATATAAAGCGGCTTTCGCCATTAGGTTTTAGTGTGAGGAATATTTTAGAAATAAATTGATCTTTAGTCACATTGCACTCTGAGATAGCCCCTAAAGATTTGAGTTTCATAATGGTTTTCATCATATCTGATTTCTCAGTATATGATAGGTTGTTTTTAGGTATTATTGATTGTTTTACATGTGTATGAAAAGGTATTGGATAACCATTTTTTAACCAATCAAGAACAACATTGTTATTTGTTATTTTTAGCCATCGGTCATAAAAGTGGGTAAGTCTACCCACATGTACCTGCGTTAACGGTGACTGAGCGGGAGCCCGAGGTTTGTCCTGCGAGGC
This sequence comes from Gortyna flavago, assembly GCA_963669345.1. Classification (NCBI taxonomy): domain Eukaryota; kingdom Metazoa; phylum Arthropoda; class Insecta; order Lepidoptera; family Noctuidae; genus Gortyna; species Gortyna flavago. The sequence goes on along the minus strand of OY770141.1, from coordinate 18,010,875 downwards.
CGGGCGTTGTGACGGCTGTGCTGACGTCGTGTATGTATCGAGGAGGCGGGTTCCAGTTTCCCTGGTAGGACTGACGGGTACTAGGGAGTTGAGGCGGTTTCGAAACCTTTGCCGTCTTTTTTATGGAAAGACCTTGCTTTTCAATGGCCTTGGCGGCTTTAATTTTTTCTGATAAGGACGAGCCAAACAGTGATTCATCCCGTTCCGACTCGTTGATGATGTTTATGAATGCCTTGTCCAAGCTAGGAGTGATTAATTTCACTCGAGCCTGCGTTGCCAAGTAGTGCGAGTCGCAAAGTAAACGGCAACCATTGCTCAAGTGTTTCATAGCTTGAACCTTATTTTCACTTTTTAGCACATATGCCTCTGTTGATGGCAGTGATTCCCGTACCTAACTGTTGTTGATACGCTGTGAGTGTCATGTCGCGGTTGCGAACCATGTCCGGTACTGCTGCCGAGATTTCAGCATTCAACTTGGGCGCTTGAAGGAGCCTACAATTGTCTGGTACAAGGTACTCTTTCAGTACCTTGTCCTTGTTTTCTTTAGGCATTCCTTTTCTTAGCAAAGGAAGCCACAATTGCGATAGATTATCGTGAATGTTATCGCCGTAGTCAGGCGAGTCTGACGAGGATTCACCGAGTGCCGACAGTAGATCAGGGTCTAACTCAGGTTCCGTGCTGATAGTGGTTTCCTCGAGGGGGCAGGGTTCCGCCTGGCCATAGTGTTGGTCAGCATTGTAGCCAGATTCCGGTACCACGTCTTGTGGTATATCGGTTGGCACGGGTACTGGCTCCATAATGGCTTCATTATCATTGCCTGGGACCACATCAGGATCTTCGCTACCTAAAATTACAATTTGTAATCAAGGTTGTGAAGATAACAATTTTGAGGGTAGTGTAAAAATATAATTAATTGATTTTGCACGTTAACGTTACATCTGTTTTAGATTGTACGTATTTTGTGCTTGTTTGTCATCGTTAAAGACTCGCAGTCAATCCCGATGCAATATTAAAGTTTAAGTTTTATAATTTAGATATAAAAATATAATTAATTGATTTTGCACGTTAACGTTACATCTGTTTTAGATTGTACGTATTTTGTGCTTTTTTGTCATCGTTAAAGACTCGCAGTCAATCCCGATGCAATATTGAAGTTTAAGTTTTATAATTTAGTTTTGAACAATGTCAAAGTTATTGACTCGCAGTCAATCCCAGAGCATTAACAAAACTGATATTTTCACTATTCACTTCTAGATCACCAACGAATTAAATATACCTTTGCTTACCTTCATCATCCGATGACGATTGTAACGGTCTTATTATTCGTCTTCGTCTTTCTTTCTCTTCAATTTTTCTAATTTTCTTGGCGTAGTGATCAATTTTTGATTGCGCGCTTCTTTTTGGCATGTTTGCTGAAAGGGCGCGTGCGATAGTTACCGCGCACGAAAAAGGAATGAGCTAACCGTCACAGTGTCAACCGAGGTACAGTCAGACCGGAATTACGTCAATTAGTTTTAAAAATCTTTAAAATATGTGCGAAGTTACCAAGTAAGTAGGGAAACTACATTGTTATAATCATATCTGAAAAATGAAGCAACGAATTATAATTAATATTATAAATATTTTCGAAAGTAACTCTAGTCTGTCTGTATGTTACCTTTTCACGCCTAAACGATTTCGGATTTCGATAAAATTTGGCAGAGAAATAGATTGCATCCCGGGGAAGGACATTTATGCTACTTTTTGTCTCAAAAATATCCCTAAAGGGTTTCCTATATTCCCCATAGGGGATGAAAGTTTGTATGGGAAACCTGTTATTTCTTAAGTTAGGGGTATGAAAATTCAAATTTGTGCTTTTGGTAACAAATAATGAATTACGTACCTATTTCATCGTTTTTCTAAAATGATCTCTCAAGAGGGTAAAATAGGGGATGATTTAAAATTCACATGTAATATAACTATTTTCAAGAGATTTAAGGGATTGGAAATATAGTCCTGGAGGCCTACCATGATCTATTTAAAAACGATTCAAAAGCAAGACATTTCAGTTTAGGTTCTTAAACTGCATCGTTCACAGTCGTACCATGACGTCCAATACGCTCAGCGGCATTTGGATCGTTGAAGGTGAATGAGCGTTAAGAGCTCGTGGTAGGTATCCAGATGGCACGGCCTAAATTGAATCGTTAAACTGACGTCATGGTTCGAATTAGCAGAACATTTCAGTTTAGGTCCTAAAGTGGATCGCGTTAAGAGCTCGTGGTAGGTATGCTGATAGTACGTTCCCGTGGGATAATTTCCGACCTCCACGCGGGCGAAGCCGCGGGCTAAAGCTAGTAACCTATAAGTTCTTTTATCTACACCCATGCTGTAAATCCTCTATAAAAGTTTCTAAAACAGTTATCTACCAACGCTAGACGGATAAGGTACAAGTTCGTAGCGGACTGCAGACGACAGCAGCAGGCGACATGTCGCTAGCTACGGAAGGTGTTTCATAGAAATACATAAAAAACAAGTAGTGACGCGGCGACATGTCGCCTGCTGCTGTCATCTGCAGCCGGCTACGAAGATGTAGTTTATTGTCGTCGACGATGACCGCACGACAAGTGAGCACCGCTCATTAAATGATAAATGATTTTTATTTTGTAAGTAGGTTTGCACGAACACTTTTACACGTCAATCATATTTTTTATAAAACTAGATGTGGTCGGCGTTTCGTATCTGACTACTCTGAGAAGAAAGGCCGAAACAAACTCAGAGGTCACAGTCTCTTTTAAAGTCCAGACATAATCTTGGTCAGGTTATATGAAGACCATGTAGATCGATGTCTGAGATGGTCTTTTGAGGAAAGAACCACACAGATTGAGAGGACCTGTCCAGTCAGTGCACGCATTTTCAGAAATCGTGCAGCTCAACTCAAAACTTAAGGAGCTCAACTATTCGACGAACAATACCAAAGAAAGGACATTAGGGTCGGCCACATAAATTACTCAAACTGCCAGACCTAGAAAAAAAACTAACAGAACAAAGAGAATAATAAAAATTAAACAAAAAATAATAATAAAATGACCCACATTGTCTTCACATAAATTCAAATTCACATGCACAATAATTAAAATAATATAATACTTTACAAAGTAAGCAAATGTCAATGTTTATATAAAATTCATTAATTAATGTCAAAGTGTATACCTATACAAAAAAATAATAAAAACATTCAAAATGTAAAAATTGGAAGCAACTCAATCCCAAGCCTTTTTGTCCTCAATATAATCCTTAACAGTATAAAAGGCTTTCTGGCACAACTTACGTTTAATGAATGATTTGAATTTATTAAGGCTTAGATCTTGAACGTGGCTTGGTAGTTTATTATAAAAACATTGGCATCTGAACGAGCCACCTATTTTCTTGAGCCTTGTTGTAGGTACAGCAAATTCGTGTTTGTTCCTCGTATTTATATTATGGATATCACTGTATTTTTTAAACAATTTTATATTTTTATGGGCATATGAAAGATTTTCATAAATATACTGAGAGGGCACAGTCATCACATTAATCTCTTTAATTTTTTCTCTGAGAGAGTGTCTCGGACTTAGTTTATAAATTGATCGAACAGCTCGCTTCTGCAAAACAAAGATAGTCTGAATATCGGCGGCATTTCCCCACAATAAAATACCGTACGACATTACACTTTGAAAATAGCTAAAGTACACTAAACGGACAGTCTCTATGTATATCAGTTAAATTACGAATTTTTCTAACAGCGTATGCTGCGGAACTTAGTTTTTTTGACAATTTATCTATGTATATGTGGTCCCCACTGAAGCTTGGCATCTAAAGTTATGCCCAAGAATACTGTGCTGTTACATTAGTTTTCACCTGCCTAACGTGAGTTATTAACATTGAACCAGTGGACTACTTTCGAGATCGCGCTATTTACATCATGTCCTAAAAGTTCAACACGAAACAACAATCAGTAGTTGAACGACCCCTTGTAAAACCGAACTGTTTGCTATGTAATAATTTATGTTTATTAAAAAATCTTTGCATTTGGTCTAAAATTAATTTCTCAAAAACTTTACTAAAGGTAGGTAGTACAGAAATAGGTCTATAATTAGTGGGGTCTGATGTACTACCTGATTTAAACAAAGGTATTATTTTACTATATTTCATAAGGTCAGGAAACTCCCCATTAGCGGCTGGTAGTGAATCCTGCTACGCGGGAAGATGCTAACGAGCGCTGAGAGTGGCGAGCTCCCGCGTGGCGGCTCACGCGCTGTGTCAGCAGTTCACACGCCATCAATCACCCAAGCAAGAGGCGCGCGCGTGACGTCACCCGCCGCCGCACTACACGCTCCGCTCGTAAATAACATCAGCTTTATGTTACGATTCAATTACGACGCCAATAAATTACATTATCTGAGAGAACTCAGCGGGCGGCTCGGGCGGCGGCTCGCGGCGCCTCGTTTTCATAAATAAATTCTAATCATTTTTAAACTCCAGTCGGCTCATTATAAATATACTTACATTTATTAGTTATAATCATAAGTCTTAGTACGATTCTTAATTAAAACATCGTCGTTCATTGACCTGTGCAGGCACGTTCGGTGTTAGTAATATCATCCAACGCCTCGTGAAGCTTTTATTCATAGATCGATACTTCCGGAAGCAGGAGTGTCGCTACCATAGTAATGTATTCTTATATCTGTGGTCGCCACAGATGTGGAAAATGGTCACAGTGTGCACGTCGGTGATACGGTGACCCGCGCGCGGTGCTGTGGCGGATCCATCCCACGCTATTTATAGATTGAACGCGACGAGCGACGAGGGCAATCAGTTGCAGGGCCCCAGGAGCAGCGACTGCCTCCCGCGTCCCGGTCACTCCGCCTCTCCCCCCTTCCCCATCACTCCCGGCACCGCGGAGGGCAGAGGGCGTGCGGTGCATCGCTGGCCGCTGCACTCTGATATAGTAGAACAGCGCTCGATTCAATGCGTGATATTGATGTTTCCCTGAACACATCTGCCCGGCCCCCGCTCCCACGTGGAGCATGTCTACATTACTACTGAACTATTTGTATGTAAACCTGCCCGACCTGCCCTGCGCCAACGTAATGGACTCCGCTCGTCCCTTGGATCTTGCCCCGAATAGCCGAAGTGTATCTAATCGCCCCCGATTGTTAGTAAGTTAAAACTACAGCACTCTAGTTTTTAAATAAATATATTTTTCTTAAAACTTCAATAGTGTCTTGGGAAGTTGGGATTATTTAAATAAAACTGCACATGGAGTTAAAAAAGATGTAATTCGGAATCTAATCACGTACATAAATTTTTTCAATGTTTAACAATTTAATTTTGTTACACTTTTCGGATAGATATCACATTCCCTTTACCAGTATGTTGTCTAGCCATTGTTCCACAAAATAATTATTAAATTATAATGTTTCTGTATCTGTTGAACTGTGCTCCATGTAGCCATCCATCGTCTAACATTTCTGGCGGAATCAACATAAGTCTACATGCCGTCTCTACTTTGCAAGGTTCAAGTCTTTGGCTTTCTTTTCGAGGGTTTGAGCTAAATAGACCAATATTTAACCGACTTCCAAAAACGAGGAGGTTATATGTTCGACTTTATGTATGTTTTTTTTTTTTTTTTTTTGTATGTTCACCTATTTCTCCGTCAATTGTGGACCTATTTACTTTTTTTTTTTTTTTTTGAAATGGTATACTCCCAAGGTGGTCCCATTGTCAGCAAGTTGGAATCTGATAAGAGGATCCCATGGAAATCGAGGGAAACCCTCAAATTTTATAGGCAAACTTATAGCGATTTCTGTCTCGTTTAAGAGGCAGGGTTACAATACTTGAGTACAGATTTTAACATAGAACTAGATGTATACAATGTACACTATTTCATAAAGAATCACCTAGATTCCCATCTGTATTTTTATGGCAAATTAATTTATTATTATTATAATTTGGATATTTTTTAAAGTAACTTGAGCATTTGCTCTCGGAAATCATCATTTGGTAAAGTGGAGCTGATGAGGAAGACCACAGACGGCCATTGGAACTACTCAATGATAAATATTTCACGGGTTGAGATTCGATTACTTTAATATGGTTGCTAAGCAATGTATGCACGTCACAATGCGTATGGTGAGTGGTTGTTGAGTTTACAATTAACGTCCCAGCATCGGGAAAAGCAATATTTTGTAAAAAGTGATGAGCAGTTGACGTTAGGCTATTGTAACTTAGATAAATTAAAAACTCTCTCACTAAAAAGTGAAAAAAATCTTATTTGCAAAATAGTTGGGCAAGATAGTTGGGCAAACGTCATCTAAAATTTTCTAAATTTCAAGTTGATAGCATTAGTTTTCAAATAGGTACTTTTAAACTACACTTGAGAGCAATAAAATCGCACACCGCTTGCAATTTCATTTATTACTGTTTATTTTAAATCTAAATATATTGAGTACAAATCATTAGGCAAAATTAAAGAATACAAGCTTAGCTTTAAAAAAACACAAAATTAAAATCATTGACCTTCACGTAACTTACAGAAACCAGCCGTACACCAAATTAGCCAAATTCACCCGTTAGTATTGTCACTACTTACACCCCTTACCCGCAGATATAAAAGGGTCGATTTTTTTGGTTTTTTAATCAGTTGCATACCGAAGGTCAATGTGATAACATTTCTACTGAAAGCATACGAAAAAATATGGATACCACGCCCGCAGAAGCCGCTCAAGTTATTGCCTAGCTCGAAGCAGGCCATAATCAAAGTGAAGTTGCTCGGCGACTTAATTTGAGCTGCTACTCTGTTCGTCGTGTGTACCAGAGGTTTCAAGAGGTACCGGTGGCTACATTCGGCGACCAGGATCTGGCCGGCGACGCAGAACATCAGAGCGTGATGACCGCTTTCTAGTGTCGAGGTCTTTAAGAAATCGGCAACTGAATGCGGTTCAACTGGGACAAGAGCTTCGAGAATTTCGCAATGTCAGTATAAGTCGGTGGGCAGTCAGAGAAGACTTGGCGAAGCAGGACTGACTTCACATCGCCCAGCAAATGGTCCCAAATTGACCACAGCTCACCGACAAGCCCGACTAAAATTTGCCAGGGAACATTTAAATTGGACGTATGACCAATGGCGGTCTGTTATGTTCTCTGATGAGTGCAGAATGACATTACATGGTCATGATGGGGCTCTAGGGTCTACAGAAGGTCATCAGAGCGATTTTCACAATGCTGCATAAGTGAACGTGTGACTTTTGGCGGTGGATCGTGTATGTTTTGGGGTGGCATAATGTTGGACACTAAAACTGACATTGTATTAGGTTGGGGAAAAAGTCTTTTCGCATTATAGTATGTATGAATTTGTAAAAAAATCTCTTTGGCTATACTATTTGTATCTGGCTGGTTTTGGTATCATTGAAAGTTTAAATTTTAAAGAACATAATTCCAAATTCAAATTAGGAAAATGTGTGATTTTCATTTGTTTTTCGTACTGTCAAGATGAGTGAATCTAATGAAGAAATTCGATACATTTTAACATTTTACTACAAAAAAGGTAAAAAAGCAACGCAAGCCGCGAAAAAAATTTGCGATGTTTATGGACCTAGTGCAGTGTCTGTGAGAGTAGCACAAATTTGGTTTAAGCGTTTTCAATCCGGAAATTTTGATGTCAAAGATGCACGTCGCTCTGGTCGCCTTATTACGGATAAAATGGATGCTATTTTTGAAAAAGTGGAGCAAGATCGGCATATCAGTAGTTACGACGTAGCTGAAGAACTGGGAATTGACCACAAAACAGTTTTGGTGAATTTGAAAAAAACTGGGTACTCAAAAAAGCTCGATATTTGGGTACCTCACGAGCTCACTGAAAGAAACCTAATGAACCGTGTACTCATTTGTGATTCTTTATTACGACGTAATGAAACCGAACCATTTTTGAAGAAGCTGAACTGGTGATGAAAATTGGATCACGTACGACAAGATGCGAAAAAGGTCGTGGTCAAAGGCCGGTCAGGCTTCACAGACTGTGGCGAAACCCGGGTTAACTCGCAACAAGGTGATGCTGTGTGTGTGATGGGATTGGAAGGGCATTATTCATTATGAGCTGTTACCACCAGGCAGGACCATCGATTCTGAACTCTACTGCGAACAACTGATGAGATTAAAGCAAGAAGTTGAGAGAAAGCGGCCGGAATGAATCAACAGAAGGGGTGTGGTTTTTCATCATGATAACGCTAGACCTCACACATCTTCAGCCACTCAGCAAAAATTAAGAGAGTTTGGCTGGGAGGTGTTCATGCATCCGCCGTATAGTCCTGACCTTGCACTTTCAGATTTCCACCTGTTTCGGTCTCTTCAGAATTCTTTAGGCAGTGTCAGATTAACATAACGAGAGGACTGCCAAAACCACTTGTCGCGGTATTTTGATCAGAAGTCCCAAAATTTCTATAGCAATGGGATCATGTCCCTACTTACAAGATGGCAAAAAGTTATCGAATAAAATGGTACCTACATACTTTAGTTAAATGTAAATAAACTATATTAAAAAATTTATTGAATTTTCATAAAAAATGCGAAGAAACTTTTTCCCCTACCTATTATTTATCACTGGGGCGAATACCGGCCCGAGATCGAGAGGTTTGACGGCTGCACGATACGTCGAAGAAGTGCTTGAAGGACATGTGAGGCCGCTTGCGTGGCTTATGGGAGAAGATTTTCTCCTAATGCACGACAACGCCAGACCGCATGTCGCTAGAACAGTTTTTGACTACATGGAAGACGTTGGAATCACCGCGATGGAGTGGCCAGCTCGTAGTCCTGATCTCAATCCGATTGAGCATGTCTGGGATGAACTAAAAAGAAGAGTTCGTGCTCCTACGCGCCTCCGAGAGCTTCAACTTGCCATTGAAGAGGAGTGGAACGCTATACCACAAGATTTCATGGTAAAATTAATACTGTCCATGAAAAACCGATTAAGAGCTGTAATTAAGGCTAGGGGAAGGCCTTATTAATCAACAATTTGATCAAGAATTTTGAGTTTGATTTTCATTATTTCTTAAGCGAAATTGGGTAATTTTACCCGTTTGTTGGGTTTTGTGCCGTAAAACCTCTTATGGGTATTTTTTAAACTGTATTTGATATCATTAGAAAGGTTTGATATCATTAGAAAGGTAATGAGGTAGACTTTCAATTAGTGTGTGTTTTTTAAAATATTTATTTTGATTCATGAAAAAAAACTGCCTTAACAAAAAAAAGTCGAGGTGTGCGATTTTATTGCTCTCAAGTGTATTTACACTAGATACTAAATTAAATGACTATGTATAAACTAACTTCACTACATAGTATAAAGCAAAGTCGCTTCCCGCGTCTGTCTGTCCCTATGTATGCTTAAATCTTTAAAACTTCCGAACGGATTTTGATGCGGTTTTTTTAATAGATAGAGTGATTCAAGAGGAAGGTTTATATATATATATAATACATGCATAATATAGTAGAGAAACACTGATAATTTTAGTGGTTTTTAATGTAAGGTCGTAAATAAACACATTTTTTTGCGCTTACATTGCAAACGCTGGCTGAACCCTATTGTACACCTTAAAAAGGTCTACAAAAGAGTCCGCGATGGTATATGTCTATCTCTTATGCATAACCCACAATAACCATTTTTTATCCTTTACTTATTTACGAAAAAGCGATTTTAAGCAATACAGCATTAATCCTTCCTTATACAATTAAGTACCTTAAATAAATTGTGCATGTAATATAGATTAGTATGGCCCTTTACAGCATGTAATTTAAATGAATATTTTCGAAGATATTACAGATTTAAAATGCAGGGACATAGCGGTTGAAACGGCGGCGTCGGTACGGCCGGGGGGCATACAATAAAAAACAAACTTAATTTTACGGTTCGATCCCTAGACCCGATTACTGTACCAACCGCAAATAATAAGTTTGTCGATTTGATAGTGTACTGTACGTAATGACCGTAGGTTATTTTATTACCGCGTAAAAAAATTATAACCCATGAATTTCCGACATCCACGCGGGCGAAGCCGCGGGCAGAATCTAGTATTATATAAATAAATACAAAAACAAAGGACACTAGGCGTCAAAGTACTCGAACGCATCGCTGTCATCCGGAAACGTGTCCAGAAGACTGGCAGCATTACCCTGGCGTTACCCCGTGGAATGGCAATGCTAATTCTTTGGCCAAAGAACGACCCAGCCCTCTGGCCACGTGAAGTGTCGACCAGCCGGCGAGAAATTTCTGACGCGCACTCGGGCCCCATGACCCGAGCGTTTCGACCCCAAAGAGCTATTATATTATTAGATTATATGCATTAGCATTATTATCATATTAATATAGCATTAGTAGTTCTTGAGATATCCAGCTGTAACAGACAGGCAGACAGACAGAGTGGGTGAAGTTCGGCTGTAGATGAGCAATGATGTATGAAGCTTTGGAGGTGATAGCAAGTGGTGTGGTGCAGTGTGAAGCAGCCGGCGGAGCGGCGCGCGGTGACGCAAGCGCGCGAGGTCGCCGGGCACCTGGCCGCTCTCGTCGCCGCGCGCCGTCCGTCCTCGTGTGCGCAGCGATGCAAATGAGACACAAGCACAACACAAACAAACAATATACAAGCTCAAAACTCTACGATCATACCTAAGTAGATATAATTATCATCTGATGTCGAGTCTCAGTTGTGTTTCAACAAAATAGTAATCATGTAACATTCAACTAACTCAAGTCACTCAGACTCATAGGTTCAAAACGCGCACTCCTCGCATCTCCTGGTAGCTAAGTTCGATCCAGCCGGTCCCTTGCTGCCCTCTCTCAGCGACGCCCTAAGCCGACGTCCATACGACCGTACCCCACAGCCACAGCCCACAGGGGAAGCCCTTAGCGTGTAGTCGCTTAGTTAAGCCCTGGCTGGAGGCCTTAATTTACTGAGGCAACCACAAGCGAGTCTGGTTAAGCAGACGATAACTTCCTTGGTCGAACTGCGAGATACCATACCCAAAAAAAAAAACATCTGGTAGCCTGGAAGAGACGTACGAGCGCGTCTTCTGTCCTCACAGTCACCAAGTGTTCGTGTGCGCTTACTGAAGCTCGCGAATCTTACATTCACAACGAAGCGGTTCATTTTCGTGAAATTAATTTCCTAAATGACAGGAGCATTTATAGACTCATCACACGTGTTGCTTCCTTCGTACGTAACGTAACGTCTTTTTCAAATATATCTTTACGTAAGTACGGGCTATGGAAGCAGTATCCCGGTCATAAAAACTCCCAAAGCAACGAGTTAACTGAATCGGGGTGAAGGTTGCGGCCAGAACAAACCGGTACTTGTCCGTGTTCGTGAGTTGGATGATGCATTGATGTCGGCATGCGTAGCGAGCAGTCGTGCGAGTGCAGCGCTGTACGGTGCGCGGCCCATTCACCGGCTGCCAAGGTCGCGCACCACCCGCGCCCGCACCTACCCGCCACCGGCGCGCTATACGTTATAATAATATTCACTTCAGCCATACGCGGACGCATACAGCCAACTGTGAACGTGGGGAAGGATCCACGGCGCGGCGATTTGTAAATGTACGTCAAGAATAACGAGGTTTTATTTATCGGGTAACGCCAGCGCCTACATTACTTCATGAAGCGAGGTGGTGGCGGCTGGTATGGGCGCATGACTCGCGGGGGGCGCTCGGAGCGGGCGATGCCCCGGCGCGCTGCGATGCGCCTGAGCCCGCGTGCTCGGCTATCGACTCGACGCACCCCCGTCTGTGACAGTCGCCTGTTCGCTTCGCTGTGTCAGCACTGCATCCGCCCTTCCTTCCACTGACTGTCGAGCAGTTTAAACAAATTGCCGTATCGTTGGCGTTGGTCAGCATCCGGTGTGGTGGGGAGGGCTTGTCCTGCACGCTCCAACAACAGACACGAAAGGAAGCAGAGTTAGAGACTGATTCAATGGAATACTTGAAAAAAAAAAACAAGATTGTTTTGCTTTCTTAGACTTTAGATCACGACTGTCACAAAAGACCCTTTGTCGTCAGCATTCCGGCCACAACGTGCCGCGCTCCCGACCTGCCGCCGCGGCATTGTAAATGAGTAGGCGAGGGAGGCGGTGTGGGGTGAGGCAGGGGGATTGAGGGGAGTCCTGTCGGCGACCGCGGCCGCAATGATGGATGGCGCCAATAACGAGCAACGCGAAGGTCGTTATCGGCTCCCTGCGGCACCACCGCACTTCGCGCGCCTCTTACCGCACCTACACGTCCTACCCACTCACTGCTTCAATATGCGACACACTGCCTACTTCCCAGCACGTTATCTGAGGTCTCTGGGGCGGCACTACGAGTATTACACGTGCGGGTCGACAGGTAGAAGCAGCGAACTGCCCATTCCAACATTTCCTACACACTCACTGCTACAATATGCGACACACTGCCTACTTCCCAGCACGTTATCTGAGGTCTCTGGGGCGGCACTACGAGTATTACACGTGCGGGTCGACAGGTAGAAGCAGCGAACTGCCCATTCCAACATTTCCTACACACTCACTGCTACAATATGCGACACATTGCCTACTTCCCAGCACGTTATCTGAGGTCTCTGGGGCGGCACTACGAGTATTACACGTGCGGGTCGACAGGTAGAAGCAGCGAACTGCCCATTCCAACATTTCCTACACACTCACTGCTACAATATGCGACACACTGTCTACTTCCCAGCACGTTATCTGAGGTGTCTGGGGCGGCACTACGAGTATCACAGCGGGTCGACTGGTAGGAGAAGCGAACTGCCCATTCCAAAATTCCACCGTTCATTTATTACACTACTTATTACTTAAGTATTTTTTGTACATACTGTGACGTTGCAAAATAGACATTTGTCGCAACAGGTAGCAACGTCTATCGTGGGTCTGTACAGGCTCGTTTAGTGTAACTTACACGTCACTAGATGGCGCTAGGTTTATCAAATCGATATGATATTCTTTAGTCTGTGACAGAACATTCCCGAAACTGTCAGATCGGTTTGCTAAAAGACAAAGAGTGTTTCCGGCCTTTACGATCGAGGACACGAGCCAAGAGGTTGACTTGAAGGGACGTATTCCTGGGAGGATCGGGATGTGCCCTAATAACCCTATGGGGTATTTATAAGTCCAGCAGAAGCTGAACCCTGTGAGTATTCAATCATTTTCCTTGTTACTGTTGGTCAACCTTAGGTCTTACATTTCTGTTCTGACACGAGGATGTTGTTACAGGTCTGGCTATATGCTAGCCTTCTTTTATTTTACGAAGCTACGCGCGATTGGTTCGTGATGTCTTGGTGCGGCCCTGTGATCGGATGATTGGAAATCGATCCGGGCGCAGGCGACTAGTCTATTCCTTGTGGTGTGGTCATCCGCCGTTAAGGAAGGCCTTACCTAGCCGAATGCAGGTGATGAGGGAAGTTCGCCACTCGAGGTAACGACAGCGTCAACTTCCAAGGGACTTAATCCCGCCAACTGAGGGTAACTCAATCTTCAACTGACGGTATTTCGATCGTTAACTGAGAGATAATTTGTTATACTGAGAGAACACTGAGTTAATCTATAGTGTCATAATTTATCATATGAGAGAGTTGGGCCTTTGTAGGAACTAGGTGTTAAGCCAGTTGTTACAGAGTATTGTGTCTCGGGTATTGCTTTGCATAATCGTTATTTTCATTTTATGAGCACAATCCTAAAAGGTCAATACTTGAACGGTTGAGCTAGAAGTTATTAAGTGGTTCATCTCACGGACTCGATAAAGCGACTGAGAAATTGTGATAAGTCTCATTGCAGGCTTCCCCGATACAAGTAGGAACGGAGACTACTTGTATGGGTGGATGCCCAGGTGTTTGGGAAAGGTATATAGTGTAGTGGCTCGCCACATTATTTGTTTGTGTACCTACCTATTTCTATGTATTAACAATAAACCTTATTTTGTATCAGAAGGTACTTGTTTAATTGAATCTTTCCCTAACAGATTATACCTTATAAATTTACTTTAGCACGGTGGTGAGTAGTGTAATACTAATAGAAACCATCAACATCTTGTTTCTTATTAATTCCTGTAAACTGCACAAAGGCCCGGTTTACAATACGTATTGTTGGATTAAATAACCGACCAATTTTCTTTTCTTTTTATATTATACTAGCAATAGCAGCGCCCCGCGGTTTCAACCGCGTTAGTTTCGATTCTGTGGAATATCGGGATAAAAAGTATTCTATGTTTTAATCCTGGTTATAAACTATCTGTGTACCAAAATTCTTCCAAATCCGTTCAGTAGTTTTTGCGTGACGGAGGAACAAACATCCAAACATCTTCACAAACTTTATAGTAGGAATAATAGGATTCTAATGACTATATAATGTAAATACACCATCATCTGCCTAGCCTTTTCCCAACTATGTTGGGGTCGGCTTCCAGTCTAACCGGATGCAGTTGAATACCAGTACTTTACATGGAGGCTATGGAGCGACTGCCTATCGGACCTCCCCCTTCTGACTACCCGTAACGACTGAAAGATCCACGAATGACAGCCGGGACCAACAGCTTAACGTGCTTTCCGAGGCACGGAGGGGTATCGGTATGTAAAGTTGGTCACCCATCCACAGACCAACCGCGGCAAGCGTAGCTTAACCTGATCGATCGACTTGTGTGGCTGTTATATACCTACGAGTTCACTTCCTACCTAGCTCCTAGGCTAGAGCAATTAATTTTTCAAAACTCAAATAATGCTGTATTACGTTTCATCAAAATCGAGCCCGTGACTGCCCGTGACTCCATTTAGTATTTTTCGTTATTACCTAGTTTCGGATTTGATCATCCACACTGACTTGAAACATTCACTTTGTATAAACGGACGAATTGATAACCCCCTCTTTTAGAAATCGGTTAGAAATAAATTTGCATCTTATGATCACCTAAAACGAACTATCGCTGATAATTCGACTCGATATCGGTAGATTTTCGTAGTTACCATAAAATCTTGAATAGAGAAGTGTTACAAAATACAACGTAAACAAGTCGTTAGTTTTTGTAAGTATGACTTTCCAACTTTATCAAACCACTGACGCTGACGTCCGCATCTCTCAATATTTTTTTTTCAATGTTGATAGCTCGTTGGAATGCGTTGGATAGCCCATAAGATGAGGATACTCATATTTCCTGTTTTTTACATTTCTATGTTTTCAAATAAAAATAATAGTTATTATTTACCGCCGTATCTCTACGTTGACGTCGTGGTGGGGCTTGCGCGCTTCGAACTCAAGGCCCGGAACAGGTCTAGAAACCCACAGGGCTGCATGTGGCGAGCTGTTGGGCAGTAGCGACCCCACGAACCCTATCTCCCGGGAGAAGTCTTGTTCCTCATCTCTGGCTTGCCTTTATTGGCAGGCTTTTTTTTTTTTTTTTTTTAAGGATGGGAAATCATCCAATGACCCCTCCCGCTCTGGGTGGAGCGGAAGGGAGTGTCAGACTCTTACTGACTAAAACCCATCCGTGTTCCTTCCTTAGCCCTTTATGTTCCGGGGCAGCGGTAACCCTTTCGGACAATCCCGCTGCCCCGGCAGGCTTCGGCCCTAACGGGCCCCTCCATGTCTGCTGACATCTCTTTGAGGCGCGCGTGGAACACATACGCGCCGTCCGGCACGGGCCTGGTCCTGATCGGACGGCGAGCTACCCATTACTCGCCGTCCGCAGGCCCGCGCCTACGGTGGCCGGGAGTCGTCACGCGGCTCCCGACGCCCGGAGCGTCTACCGCGGCGGCTGGGACGGGCGGCCCTCTCGGCTCTCTCCCTCTCCCATCCCGCCACCTCCTTCGCTAGCATGACTGCTTCGCAGAAGGAGGTGACTGCCTCCCACTCCCTCTCGCCCCGGACCATGGCTTGGACCAGGGCCGGGCGCGAGAGGTCGCCGCCGCTGCCGATCGCCTCTACGAGGACACGGCGGTGCTCTGCCCAAGCGGGACAGACCTCCACCGTGTGCACCACCGTGTCCTCTGGGCGATCCTCGCAGTGGTGACACCCGGGCGTTTCCTCCCGCCTGATTATGTGCAGGAACCTCCCGAAACATCCGTGTCCGGTGAGGACCTGCGTCAGGCGGTAGGTGAGGGCGCCGTGACGCCTCTCTAGCCACTCCTCAAAGAGGGGCCTTACCGCCGCTATCGCGGCGTGCCCTGCGCTGGGTTGCGACAGTCGCGCTTTCCATGCCGCCATGAGATCGCGCCGGAGGTCCGTCCGCTCCGCAGCAATTTGCCGCGGAAGCGGGTTTTCCCCCCGGCGTAGTGCCTCCGCGCGCCACTCAAAGAGGCGCGCGAGGACTATCGCCTCCAGATCCCATGGCGGCAGTCCGGCAAGGAGGCTTGCCGCCTCGCGCGAGATCGTGCGGTACCCCCGTATCAGCCGTATGGCTACCACCTTTTGGGGCGCGTTCAAGTAGTGGGCGGCTCGAAGCCGCAGTGAACGCGCCCACACCGAGGCGCCATACACGGCCATGGACCGCACGACCCCCGCGTAAAGCCTCCGGCAGGAGGCGTTTGGCCCCCTCAGGTTGGGCAGGAGCCGCTTGAAAGCGGCCCCAGCCCGTTCCAGTTTGGGGGCCAAACGTCGGAAGTGCTCCACGAAGTTCCACCGGCTGTCGAGGACGAGACCCAGGTATTTCATCGTCGTCTCGACGCCGATGTGAACCCCTCCTACCGTAAGTTGGGATCCCGATGGTGGCCTGGTCCTCATTCGGAAGCCAGGGCGCCCTGCGGACTCTCCGTCCGCATTCCGGCCCATCGTGCTGCTCGACGAGGTGGGCAAGCTCTTTGAAAGAGTGATTGCGGGCCGCCTCGTCGGGCACCTGGTGAGGACGGGGCCGGATCTTGCGGATAGCCAGTTTGGCTTCCGCAAGGGGCGCTCTACGGTGGACGCCATCATGCGCGTGAGAGCCCTCACGACGGGGGACGCGGTGTCTCGGGGTGGGGTGGTCGTGGCGGTGTCTTTAGACATCGCTAACGCGTTTAACACCCTGCCCTGGAGCTGCATTAGGGAGGCACTCCGGTATCACCGAGTGCCGACCTACCTCCGTCGAGTAGTCGGGGCGTATTTGACGGACAGAGCCGTCATCTACCCCGGTCGCGATGGGGAATGGAACCGGCGAGAGATGTCGTGCGGTGTCCCGCAGGGATCGGTCTTGGGGCCGCTCCTGTGGGACATCGGTTACGACTGGGTGCTGCGGGCAGACCTCCCTGATGGCGTCAGCGTAGTTTGCTACGCTGACGACACGCTGGTCCTGGCGCAGGGGAGGTCGCATCAGGCGGCGGCCGACGTAATGACACGCGGGGTTGCGATAGTCGTGGAGAGGATCCGGCAGTTGGGTCTCGAGGTGGCTTTATTGGCAGGCTTGAGTGGAGATTCGCAAGAGCAAACGTGCTCGGGGAAGGAAGTATTCCAGTAAGATGCTGGCAGGGAGCTTGACCGTACTTTCGGGATTGTCCTGATAGCCGTGGAATACCTCTCCAGTCTTCATAAGCACCTCAGGACAAGTTGCCCCCTTGTCGCTACGTCACTATGTGCTAGCAGCGACCGTTTCCGGGGGCCCATTAAATTGAGTGGGCAAGTCAACCCCTGCCATGAAAACCACGAAATCGACATCTATGATGAACCATGCGCGTTCGCACACAACTCGCAGCACCAGAGAGTACTTGGCAAAGGAAAACATTCGGGTATTGCCGCCATGCCGTGGCCTTAATCCCATCGAGCACGCATGGTACCCGGAGATTTAAAAAAACGCTTTAGGTATGCTAGAACTTTTGTGAGAGCTGGAGTTTGAACTAAGTTCGGGACCTGAATGACAGATCTCCAGGTTCACACCCAAATAATCAAATAATTGGTTTACTTACGGCCAGTTTCTTCATCAATAGTAACAGCCAAAGTAACGTCACAAAAGTCAAAGTACTTAACGGTTAGTTCGTCCAATAGCGGTGTAATAAGTAGATCAATATATTTTATTAAGTATCTAAAATAGTCTTATAAATATTTTTTATTCCATTTATATTCATTTTCCCGTGTCCTTCATAATATAATAAAATTATTGATGATAAAATAAAATTAATGTTCGATTTTATGATATTTTTTAGGGTTCCGTAGTCAACAAAGAAACCCTTATAGTTTCGCCATGTCCGTCCGTCCGTCCCGTCCGCAGCTTAGCTCAGAGACTCAGCACTAGAAAACTATAATTTGGCATGGATATACTTACATATTACTCACGCCGATAAAGTACTTAGTAAAAAAAATCTTGAAAAAAAAAACATTTAGGGTACCTTCCTCTACACGTAAAGTGGGGTTGTCTTTTTTCTCGTCTACCCCGTGGTGTGGGGTATCGTTGGATAGGTCTTTCAAAGATATTGCGGTTTTTAACCTACTTCAAAAAAAGGAGGAGGTTCTCAATTCGTCGGCATTTTTTTTTTTATGTTCCCCGATTGCTCGAAGACGCCTGGACCGATTTGAAAATTTTTTCTTTTGTTTGAAAGTGTATACTTCCCAAGTGGTCCCATGATCATCAGGTCAGGATCTGATGATAGGATCCTAGGGAAATCGAGGGAAACCCTCAAATTTTACTGGCAAACCTATAGCGATTTGTATATTTTTTAGAGTAACTTGAGCATTTGCTCTCGGAAATCATCATTTGGTAAAGTGGAGCTGATGATGAAGACCACAGACGGCCATCGGAACTACTCAATGATAAATATTTTACGGATTGCGATTCGATTACTTTAATATGGTTGCTAAGCAATTTATGCTCGTCACAATGCTTATGGTGGTGGTGAATGGACAATTAACGCCCCAGCATTGGGAAAAGCAATATTTTGTAAAAGGTGATGAGCAGTTGACGTTAGGCTATTGTAACTTAGATAAATCACAAACTCTCTCACTAAAAAGTGAAAAATAAAAACTTTTTTCCAAAAAAAAAACAACCGATGGTGACTTCACCATCAGCTCCAGTTCTCCTGGTTCTTACCAGGAGAACTCTTCAACAATTAACGTCCCAGCATCGGAAAAAGCAATATTTTGTAACAGGTGATGAGCAGTTGACATTAGGGTTTGAAACGGTATGCTATCGAGGTGGTAAAAAAAAATCAAAAGTCATTTATTCAAACTAGGCTGAGAATCAGCACTTTTCGAACGTCAACAGGTCCCATTGTCACCAAGTCAGAGTCTGATGAAGGGATCCCATGAAAGTCGAGGAAAATCCTCATTGGTAGGCATGTACAGTGTGTTAGTTGAACTCTCTCAAATCAAAAGAAACCTATTGATGATTCAAGTGTTTGAGTCTGAGACTCATCACTTACCTATACTCCGACTTTTAATTAGCTGCAGTAAAATGACACTTCTTAATAACTCATTTCGGACTGCATTTAGAGATATATGCATGTCAAATAAGTTTCGTTTGTTACACTATTCTGTAAGTACTAGAAAAACAGGGTTTGGTTGATGGCCGCGAAAAAACAAAAAGACGCCAATATTAGTCATTTAAGTTTGGTACACATAAGCTGTCGTTTTACTGCAGCTAAGTAAAAGTCCGACTATAATGCTACCGAGCCGTCGATGGTAGCCACAGCAGACCTTCACTGTTAGGAGTTAGGAGATACGGCAATATGTTTACAGAAACTACTTAGCAGTTCTTGGATGTAACGGGACGAACAGGTCCCGCATCTGATGATTGTAAAGGCTTGTAATTGTCGAAAGAGCTTGTAATAGGCCTAATTGAATAAAAGTATTTGACTTTCACTTATCATCGGCTCAGCAGCATGAAAGAAAGAAAGAAAGAAAGAAAAAAGAAAAAACGTTTATTCGCATGAAGTGAACTCTCAGACAACACCTATTTAAATTATTAAATTCGGAGAAAATTGGATGTGACAGACGGACAGACAGACAGACACTCGAGTGATCCTATAACAGTTCCGATTTTTCTTTTTGAGGTAAGAAACCCTAAAAAGTGAAAAATAAAAACTTTTTTACAAAAAAAACAATCGACTACAAACAAAACACTACAAAGTGAAAAATAACTTTAATTTCAGAAGTCGGGTTCAAAAAACGTAAATGCACGACACCGACTTCTGTAATTAAAGTAATTTTTCACTTTGTAATGTTTTGTTGGATGTCGGTTGTTTTTTTTGTAAAAAAGTTTTTTATTGATTTATAAATGGTGTAACTAGGGTTGCCAACCATACTTTATAATAACGTATCCTACTTTATTTTCGATAAATATACTTTATACTTTTGCATAAAAATAAAGTTTGCGAAAATACTTTATTTCTAATCTTTTAATGCGTAAAACGAAAGACTCATATGGGTAATTCACTGACCTGTATTATACAACTAGAGGTCAGTGAGGTAATTACTGAACTTTTTATCGATAGTATGTACTGACTTATAAGATAAAAAAGAAAATCTATTAATAAAGATAAAGAATTTTCAGAGAAAATATAGTTTTGCTTAAGACAAACCAGTTGTGAGGGAGGACAAATTAAATAGCAATTATACATACGAGTACGAGTAAAAATACATCTGAAATAATTTCGATTGTAAAACGAGCTTTGAAATTTTCAAACCCAACAAAAAAATTTTTGCACTTGCTGAAACCTCCCAAAAATATGTGTTTTAAGGGATAGTAACATACTTAAATCTGAAAAATACTTTTGTTCTTCCAAATACTTTATTTTTTCCTATTCAAAGAATTTGATACGTTATTTTTCTCAAAAAAAGTTGGCAACCCTAGGTGTAACTAACCCGACTTTGTTTTATTTATAAGGGTAGATAAACAGAAGAAGAACTAGCAGGGGATCTAGGAGGAGGGGTGAAGGGGGCTCTGGGGATCAGACTGGAATAAATCGATTTTTCAAAGGAAAACCATGGTATGGTGCGAAGTCCGCCTGTTTGTGTTTAAACATCAAACATTAATAGGAAGACATAGGAAGTGTCATTTGATAGATTCCCCCTGCGAGCTGCAGCTCTTGTCCTCTGCCGGATATGTGGTGCCTGTGCGACATGCGTGACGTGTCTCGTTGTTGCAGGGACGTGTCCAACAACAACATCAGCACGCTAGCGCGCGACGCGCTGCTGCCCGCTGCCGGCCTGCGCGAGCTGTAAGTATACAGACTGTGCAAGTGTGCAATTGTGCATATGTCGCAGCCAACTGGTTAAATTAGCCGTTCAGTTAACCGCCTAGCCTTTCAACTAAACGGCGGCCGTTCAACTAACGGCCTGAATGATATTCAATTACAGTTTAGGTTGGAAGTCTGTAACCAATCACGCGCGAGCCGAATTGGTTGCAGTAATTAAGACATTGCACCCCGACCAAGTGGGTTAGGTTAGGTTAGAACTGTGATCAACCGCGTGCGAGCCGAGGGAGGAAGCGAGGCGAGCACTACTTCTAAAGGCCAGGCAGTTAACTGAACGGCTAATTTAACCAGTTGGCTGCGACACATACATTATCTATATTTACAATATGTAACAAAAACCCTGTCCGATACAATAAAGGCGTATTCTGATGGATTATTGGTAGGAAAATAAGAATATATTATAAGATGTTATTCGATTTAATTCTCTGAGAGCAGACACAGGCAGACATTAGTTCTACAAGGACTGACAAGCAAGTCTGACAGGTGTGTTCTATGACACATACACACGTTGTCGTTTAGTTTACAACCTACAACACTTGCCCTTAAACTAAAGACGATGGCGAGACGCCAGACAACTAACTGACCCTTAAATTACACATTAAATATTTCATTAAAAATGTAATTCAAATAACAAAACATAAATGTTTACAACTAACACTATTTAAACAAACCTAAACCCTTCAAGAACAAATCGAATTTTTCCTTTGTTAAGGGTTTCGTTAGGATATCGGCTATCATTACATCAGTTGAAAATACTCAATTTTAATCATGTCTTTGTTAACAATTTCTCTTATGAAATGATGCCTCACATCTATGTGTTTTGTTCTACTATGATATATAGGATTAGAACTTAATCTTTGAGCAGATTGATTATCATTATAAATCAATATTTTGCTAAACTTTCCAAGTAGTTCATGCAAAAAATTTCTAACGAACAAAGCCTCTTTACAGGCATGACAGGCATCTGATAAGGCCATATTCAGCCTCCTTGCTAGAGAGAGCTACTGTTTTTTGCTTTTTAACCGACTTCAAAAAAGGAGGAGGTTCTCAATTCGGTTGTAATATGTCTTTTTTTATGTTTGTTACCTCAGTACGTCGCCGCGCCGTCATTTATGAACCGATTTGGAAAATATTTTTTTTATTTGAAAGGATGATATTGAGGGAACTCCTCAAATATTATAGGTTTGCATATAGCAATTTTGGTATTTTCATTAACAATACAAGCATTTGCATTCAGAAAGTATAATATGGTGAAGTGGAACTGATGATGAAGACCACAGATGGCCATCGGAACTACTCGATGACAAATATTTCACGGGTAGCGATTCGATTGCTTTAATATGGTTGCTAAGCAATTTATGTTCGTCACAATGCGTATATTGAGGTGGAGCTGATGGTGCCTTCACCATCAGCTCCAGTTCTCCTGGTTCTTACCAGGAGAACTCCTCAACAATTAACGTCCCAGCATCGGGAAAAGCAATATTTTGTAACAGGTGATGAGCAGTTGACATTAGGGTTTGAAACGCTATATTATGTATATATGTATATATGTATGTACGCTATATTATATGGTCTCGAGGTGGTCCCATTGTCACCAAGTCAGAGTCTGATGAAGGGAACCCATGAATAGCTCGCCGTCCGATCAGGACCAGGCCCCTGTCGGACGGCGCGTAGGTGTTCCACGCGCGCCTCAAAGAGATGTCAGCAGGTAAGGAGGGGCCCGACAGGGCCGAAGCCTGCCGGGGCAGCGGGATTGTCCGAAAGGGTTACCGCTGCCCCGGAACATAAAGGGCTAAGGAAGGAACACGGATGGGTTTTAGTCAGTAAGAGTCTGACACTCCCTTCCGTTCCACCCAGAGCGGGAGGGGACATTTGATGATTTCCCATCCTTAAAAAAAAAAAAAGGGATCCCATGAAAGTCGAGGAAAATCCTCTTTGGTAGGCATTTACAGTGTGTTAGTTGAACTCTCTCAAATCAAATAAAACCTATTGATGATTCATGTGTTTGAGTCTGAGAGTCATCACTTACATATACTCCGACTTTTAATTAGCTGCAGTAAAATGGCACTTCTTAATAACTCATTTCGGACTGCATTTAGAGATGCATGTCAAATAAGTTTCGTTTGTTACATTATTCTGTAGATACTAGAAAAACATGGTTTGGTTGATGGCCGCGAAAAAACAAAAAGACGCCAATTTTAGTCATTTAAGTTACACATAAGTTGTCGTTTTACTGCAGCTAATTAAAAGTCGGACTATAATGCTACCGAGCCGTCGATGGTAGCCACAGCAGTCCTTAACTGTTAGGAGTTAGGAGATACGGCAATATGTCGACAGAAGCTACTTAGCAGTTGTTGGATAGACGTGGACTTGAAAACAATCGTCTTCATCATTCCATTTCTCGTAATGATGTAACGGGACGAACATGTCCCGCATCTGATGGTGTGAAGGGCTTGTAATTGTCGAAAGAGCTTGTATTAGGCCTAATTGTATAAAAGTATTTGACTTTCACTTATCATCAGCTCAGCAGCATGAAGTGATGACTCTCAGACAACACCTATCGGACCATTAAATTCGGAGAAAATTGGATGTGACAGACGGACAGACAGACAGACACTCGATCACTCGAGTGGCTATAACAGTTCCGATTTTTCCTTTTGAGGTAAGGAACCCTAAAAAGTGAAAACATTTTTTTTTTTTAAACAAAACTTTTTTCAAAAAAAACAACCGACTTCTTAACACTACAAAGTGAAAAATAACTTTAATTTCAGAAGTCGGTGTCTAAAAACGAAAATGCAGAACCAACGACACCAACTTCTGAAATTAAAGTTATTTTTCACTTTGTAGTGTTTTGTAAGAAGTCGGTTGTTTTTTTTTTGTATAAAAGTTTTTTATTACTCTCCCATGATATTGTGCTACTACCAAGCTTGAAAACAAAACCAGTGTAAGCTTTACGATCGTTTTCGTC
Organism: Gortyna flavago; assembly: GCA_963669345.1. Lineage (NCBI taxonomy): Eukaryota > Metazoa > Arthropoda > Insecta > Lepidoptera > Noctuidae > Gortyna > Gortyna flavago. The sequence continues at coordinate 17,986,711 of OY770141.1, read as the reverse complement.
ACCTGCCCAATCTGCATCTACATATGCAGTGACATTCAGCTCTCTCTTCTGAAAAGTTAAAGAATAATCTTTAGTACCTTTGAGATAGCGCAACACACGCTTAGCTGCTTTCCAATGAGATTCGTTGAACTGAGAAATATCAGGTCTGCTACAAACTGCAATATACATAAGACAGCCTATTAAATTCCTAAAATCATATTTAGTACTTTTTTCTTTACTTGCAGTTAACTTTGATCCTTTTTCCATCGGAGTTTTCGCAGGTTTACAGTCTGTCATGTGAAATCTCTCTAAGACTTTCTTTACGTAACCTGACTGATCCAGAGTGATCTTATCTCCTTGTTTACAGATCCTCATCCCCAATATCTGATGGGCTGGTCCCAGATCATGCATTTCAAACTCCTTCATCAAGTCATTCTTGACTGTGAACGTTAAAGATGAATTACTTGATGAGAACAAAAGGATGTCATCGACGTACAAAGCAATTATTATACACTCGCTTTGTAATCTTTTGAAATAAACACATGGTTCTGATGATGTTCTACGAAATCCAAATTTCTTCATTAAAACATCATTAATTTTTTCAAACCACATCCTGGATGCTCGTTTCAATCCGTAAATGGCTTTGTTTAATTTGTAAACAAATTGTTCTTTGCCATTTATCTTAAAACCTTCTGGTTGCTCCATATAAACTGTTTCTTTTAAATCGCCGTTTATGTGATGATGTGAATGATCACTGAATGATCAATATTTAAGTTATATTGAGTGGGCAGCAATGGCAATCAGAGTTCTAATTGTAGAGTATCTAACAACTGGAGAAAATGTTTCTTCATAATCTACTCCATATTGTTGCGTGTAGCCTTTTGCCACAAGTCGTGCTTTATATTTTAACAATACGCCATTGAGACCCCTTTTCTTCTTAAAAATCCACTTGCATTTAAGTAACTGGTTTCTGCTCACTTGGTTTTTCAATAAGGGTCCAACAATTGTTTTTCATGAAAGACATACTCATCTGTTATTGCTTCTTTCCACTGAGCTGCATCTGGACCATTCAGTGCCTCCTGCATTGTCTCCGGTTCTTCATCATGTCTACTTAATCTACATACTAGTTGTGCAGACTCATCCAAAATCATTGAATTTTCATAATCTGATGATGCTAGAGCATCTTCTATTGATGATTCTCCTGGAATGTATGTTGAATCCAAAGCATTGTTTGCATCAGAACTGCTCCCGCTCTCAGAGTCACTTACTGTGATAATACTTGTCTCAGAGTGCTCAGGAGACTCATCAGTTCCTGATATTTCCTGAATTGTGTTTTGTTTTTAGTGTGTTTACAGCTGTAATTGGTGTTGTTCATTAAAGTGTCTATTTTTTGGTTATTAAATCGGCAACATTTTTTATTGTCTGCTCACTTGGTTTTTCAATAAGGGTCCAACAATTGTTTTTCATAAAAGACTTATACTCATCTGTTATTGCTTCTTTCCACTGAGCTGCATCTGGACCATTCAGTGGCTCCTGCATTGTCTCCGGTTCTTCATCATGTCTACTTGATCTACATACTAGTTGTGCAGACTCATCCAACATCATTGAATCTTCATAATCTGATGATGCTAGAGCATCTTCTATTGATGATTCTCCTGGAATGTATGTTGAATCCAAAGCATTGTTTGCATCAGAACTGCTCCCACTCTCAGAGTCACTTACTGTGATAATACTTGTCTCAGAGTGCTCAAGAGACTCATCAGTTCCTGATATTTCCTGAATTATGTTTTGTTTTTAGTGTGTTTACAGCTGTAATTGGTGTTGTTCATTAAAGTGTCTATTTTTTGGTTATTAAATCGGCAACTTTTTTTATTGTCATGTGACGTTGCAAAATAGACATTTGTCGCAACAGGTAGCGACGTCTATCGTGGGTCTGTACAGGCTCATTTAGTGTACTCGTAGCTTACGCGTCACTAGATGGCGCTAGGTTCAAGAAATCAATATGATATTCTTTAGTCTGTGACAGAACATTCCCGAAACTGTCAGATCGGTTTGCTAAAAGACGAGTGTTTCCGGTCTTTACGATCGAGGACACGAGCCAAGAGGTTGACTTGAAGGGACGTATTCCTGGGAGGATCGGGATGTGCCCTAATAACCCTATGGGGTATTTATAAGTCCAGCAGAAGCTGAACCCTGTGAGTATTCAATCATTTTCCTTGTTACTGTTGGTCAACCTTAGGTCTTACATTTCTGTTCTGACACGAGGACGTTGTTACAGGTCTGGCTATTATGCTAGCCTTCTTTTAAGATACAACTACGCGCGATTGATTCGTGATGTCTTGGTGCGGCCCTGTGATCGGATGATAGGAAATCGATCCGGGTGCAGGCGACTAGTCTACCCCTGTGGTGTGGTCATCCGCAGTAAGGAAGGCCTTACCTAGCCGAATGCAGGTGATGAGGGAAGTTCGCCACTCGAGGTAGCGACAGCGTCACCTTCTATGCCCGTAGGCCACGGTATTCGTGTGTTCACAGGTTTAACCTGTGAACGAAGCCAAGGGACTTAATCCCGCCAACTGAGGGTAACTCAATCGTCAACTGACGGTATTTCGATCGTTAACTGAGAGGTAATTTGTTATACTGAGAGAACACTGAGTTAATCTATAGTGTCATAATTTATCATATGAGAGAGTTAGGCCTTTGTAGGAACTAGGTGTTAAGCCAGTTGTTATAGAGTATTGTGTCTCGGGTATTGCTTTGCATAATCGTTATTTTCCCTTTATGAGCACAATCCTAAAAGGTCAATACTTGAACGGTTGAGCTAGAAGTTGTTAAGTGGTTCATCTCACGGACTCGATATAGCGACTCTGAGAAATTGTAATAAGTCTCATTGCAGGCTTTCACCAATACAAGTAGGAACGAAGACTATTTGTATGGGTGGATGCCCAAGTGTTTGGGAAAGGTATATAGTGTAGTGGCTCACCACATTATTTGTTTGTGTACCTACCTATTTCTATGTATTAACAATAAACCTTATTTTGTATCAGAAGGTACTTGTTGAATCTTTCCCTAACAGATTATACCTTATAAATTTACTTTAGCACGGTGGTGAGTAGTGTAATACTAATAGAAACCATCAACATCTTGTTTCATATTAATTCCTGTAAACTGCTCAAGGGCCGGGTTACAGTCACGAACCCCAAGCTCGTAGCAATTGGTGTCTGAAGTGGGATTAAAATCATGCCGATTTTACTTATGGACGACAGGGAGGGTATCTGTACTCGAAGTTAACGCCAGCAGGAGACAGACTAGAGGCGATTCGGTGGAGCAACGCGACAGAGGTCGGAGGGCCAGCTACCGACCACGGAGGCCGGCCCGTTCACAGCTGCTCCAGCATCATCAGCACCAGATTTTGCTGCTCTGATAATGATGCTGCAGGAGCAGGCTCGCCAACAGGAGGAACAGGCTCGTCGGCTGGAAGAACAGGTTTAGCGCGATAAGGAGGAACAGACCCACCCACAGGAGGAACAAACCCGCCGACAGGAGGAGCAGATGCTCCTCATGAAGGACCTTCACGCTACCTTTGGGGAAGACATGAAGGAGGTGAAGAATAATGTTGCTCAACATGACAACCACGTAATAAAGCTGAAACCCGAATCGACCAAGTGAATAATAGGGTTGACAACGCGATAGCTGAAGTGCAGAAAACGCTGGATTACCTTTAAGTTGGGGATGGAATCGCAGCTCCCGTAGCTAGAACACCTTGGTTACGTGGATTCAAAGTGCCACCGTTCAACGGAACTGATGAAAGCGAACGGGTGGAATAAAAGTCAGGCCATGACTGCATTCACCCTAGGCCTGCATGACCAGGATTTAACTGTTCTGGAAGCTCTCGGTAAGGAAGTGACTAACGAGCAGCTCCTTGAGGCATTGGAGACTCGATATGGCGAGGCTCACCTGGAACACGTGTTTCGTGTGCAGCTCAAGGATCGCGTGAAACGCAGCAGTAATGAAAACCTGCAGCATAGGGCCCTTGAAGTGGAGAAGCTGATTCGCAAAGCTTACCAGTCCGTACCTGCGCTTATTGATGGGAAACTGGTGCAGGCATTCATCAACGGCATCCGCAACCTTGAAGTTAGAGCTGCTGTGAGGCTCAGTCATCACGGGACGCTTAAGGACGCCTTGGCCCCCATGCACTGGAGGTGGAAGCTGTGCGGCAGGATCATCGTTCCCATCGCGTCAGGGAGGTTGCAGCGGCTACAGTTCGCGATCGTAATAAAGGCTATAGCCCTAGGTGCTACGGCTGTGGGGAAAGGGAGCACCTTCGATCCAGTTGCCCTAAGCCAACTGCAGAAAGGGAAGATTGCTGGTCTCCAGAGGGTAGTACGGCTAACAGCACCACCCATCAGCAGCAGGGAAACAAGTAATAGCCAGAACTGCGGGTCGGGTGCTGGCTGATGTTCAAAGAGCCCCGAGGATTTCGATCACACAAACTCATGACGGGAACAGCTTACTCATCAAGAGCGAGGTAACGGAACGCCTTGTAAGCTGACCATAGATACTGGAGCCTCTCGTACGGTCATTACAGTCACTACGTACAGTCACTCATAAGGCGGTTCCTAGAGGACTCCGCATACAATCGAGAACGCATTAATTTGGTAACAGCCACCGGTCAGCGCACACCCATCCATGGAGAGAAGATGGAGTTGAAGCTAGGCAACAGAATCTACCTGCATAATGTCATCAATGGCTGATATAATGTGGACGATTGCATCTTGGGCCTTGACTTCATGAGGAAAAATTGTTGCGAGATTGACGTCAAGCAAGGTGTTTTGAAATGTGGACAAGAGGAACTTTTCGTGGAAGAGGCGTATACAGCCTTAAGATTGTTCTTCCGCCGAGATCGGAAACGATTGTGCCGGTTAGTCTTCCTCGGAATCCTGGGCAAACTCACCGTTGTGTACTCGTGGAAAAGGTAGACAATGACCTTCCCTGGAAAGTGGCACGAACTTTGGTCAGAGCCACCAACATCTCAGCGGTACGTGTGCTGAACCTTTGTGATCAGGAACAGATTATAGAAAAAGGCACACTAGTTGGTACTTGCGAGGAAGTGGATTGGTTGCGTCGATGCCAATATCTATCGACTGGGACCCTCAGCAAGGATGCACAAACGAGAGTGTTCACACTTTAAGAAGACTGCCGCAGCGCTCAGTCCTAAAATGAAATGGTCAAGGCGAAGAAGATGTTACTCAAGTACGCCGATGTTTTCTCGTCAAACGATGCTGACATTGGCTTAGTTCAACACAAAATAAACACAGGAGAAGAATTGCCTATACGTCAGCGGCCAAGGAGATTGCCGGTAGCACGTGAAAAGGAAGTGGAAATCATGATTGAGGGAATGATGAAGGATAGTGTTATTGAACCTTCATCTAGTCCATGGTGTTCACCAGTAGTGCTGGCAAGAAAAAAGACATCAGCATGCGGTTTTGTGTTGACTATCGCCGTCTGAATGTCCATGTCGTTACGAAGAAGGACAGCTATAATTTGCCAAGAATTGATGACACGCTTTACCTGAAAAGTGGCTACTGGAAAGTTCAAATTCATCCTAAGTACAAGGAAAAAACTACATTCTCGACAGGAAAGGGTCTGTGGCAATTTAAAATTATGCTGTTTGGATTGTGCAATGCTCCGGCAACGTTTGAAAGGTTGATGGAACTTTTACTTACCGGGCTAATTGGCGACGCCTGCTTGGTCTACTTGGATGACATCATCATCGTAGGCCGTACGTTTAAAGATTATCTTCAAAACCTGGAACGCATGCTCATGAAGATCCAGAGTGCCAACCTCAAGTTAAGTCCAAAGAAGTTTTCACTATTCAAACAACAAGTTAGCTTTTTGAAATATGTAGTGTCTGAAGAAGGTATTCGCACGGATCCAGAGAAAAATCGCCGCTGTCAAGGATTGGCCAGTTCCTAAAGACAAGATGCAGGTCAAAGCATTTTTGGGTGTTTGCTCCTATTATCGCCGATTTGTCAAGAACTTTACAGATATAGCCAAACCCCTGCATAAGCTAACCGAGGAGAAACGATATTTCTGCTGGGATGAAAAATTGCGACATCGCATTCCAAGAGCTAAAGGACCGTCTGTGCAAAACTCCTATTTTGGGGTACTCTGATGGAGGCAAGAAATTTATAGTTGACACAGACGCAAGTGACATAGGACTTGATGGTGTGTTGTCTCAACGGAATGGTGATCAAGAGGTTGTGATAGCGTACTTCAGCAAGTCGTTGTCCAAGCCGGAAAGGAACTATTGTGTCACGAGACGGGAATTGCTTGCTGTGGTAAAGTCCTTGCAGCATTTTATCAAATATCTTTTGGGGCGGAATTAAAAAAAAAATCCACTTAGGAACTGAGCATGCTGCACTGAAATGGCTATCGCAGTTCAAAAGTCCAGAAGGACAAGTTGCGAGATGGATTGAGCTACTGCAGGAATACGACTTTGTGGTCGAACATCGCAGCGGGAAATCTCATGACAACGCAGATGCATTGTCAAGAAGTCCTTGTCCTGAAGACTGCAAGCATTGTACTAGGTGGTACTCGTTGACAGGCCTACACTGTCCCACCATTCCCATAACACAATTTAATTTGAAAACATTGTAAAAGCTAATTATTTTTGATGGAGTAACCGTGGAGTTTCTTGCCGGCTCTTCTCCATAGAAAACGAAAAATTCGAACCGTGCACCTAGCTTCTGACGTTTCATAATGTAGGTTTATAATGTGAAATAAAATATTTTGATTTTATATGATGCGCGCCTCGGACGGCATCTGTCGGAGCAATCGGAACAGGCCGCTGTCCACGTACTCACGTAGTGCATGAATAGTGAACGTGTTAGTTGTGTGCGCAGGAACCTGTCGATGAACCGGCTGGAGTCGGTGTCGGGCGGCGCGTTGGGCGGCGCGGCGCTGGCGCGGCTGTGGCTGGACCGTTGCGCGCTGCGCCGGCTGCCCGCGCACGCGCTGCGCGACCTGCACCACCTGCACTTTTTGTGAGTACTGCATCCCTGTCTACCGTTACTATTCAGATAAGTACCCCTAGCTCCTCCATCTTAAATAAGCTGACCCTCCATCTACGGATTTAACATAATAATATCCAATTTAAATTAACCTTGGACTTTATAAGGCAGATTTTTATTATGTTAACATAATTATTTTATGTTTAGGAATTGGACTTTAACAATTTATAATAAAGTATCTGATTAATTATTTCCTCAATGTTATGCTCAGTATGACAGCGATTGCGTCCTTGCTGTCAGTATGATGATCTCACCGCAACCTCCTGCCCGCAAGTAGATCAGCCGCTCAGCACTGTCAGCGCGCAGCTTGGGGATAGTACATAGTCGTGGCAGCTCGTGACGGCTGCATCAATAAACTTGTATGACGCGTGACGGCGCTTATTTGTCTGATCGCTGTAAATATGTCAAAACACATTTGGAGCGATTGTGTTAGTAGCAAGTAGCAACGAGAACGTGGGGCGATTGTAGCGGTGTGAGTGTGTGACCGACTTCCACAGCTAAGTATATCAAACATTCTAGTTCAGTTAAAGTCAAATCATTTACGTATTACAATAGGCCATTTAGGTACTTACTTTTGAAAGTCAACTTGATAATACCGCAGCGATACCCGAGGCACCCCGATGAGGGTAAACGTTGCTTGTTAGTGGTAGGAACTTCTTTGTTTTCACATTACGCTTGGTCGTGCTTTCGTAGCTCCCACACAAATCTTTCTTTTATATCTATGGTACTCGTAGCTACTCTACAAGATAGTACAGGGCCTCACGAGGGTTTCTTTTGTACACAAATCATTCCGCATGATGCCAATATAACGTTGCGGTAAATCCTGTTATCGTCGCTGGAACTGTACCTAGACAGCAAAAAAGTGTCGGTAAATAAATAATCCGGGAAGCTCGGAGGCTCGGGGCGGGGAAGGGGCCGCCCTCGTCTGTTCACAATCGAGGCGGGCCATTATTCAGCGTTGGCCTGGAAGGCTCGCGACTTGTTTGTCACAAAGGTGCTGCGCCACATATTCCGGTAGGTATTTTGTCGCAGAGCTCCTCTTATTGTCAGCGGCTACACATCGAGCTGTACATAACCAATGTATGCTGACTTCTGATTGTATGAAAACCCTATACATATAATGCGAGGTCAGCTTAAACTTAAAATGTATATAGCTTGATGTGTAGCCGTGTGTACAATGCGGAGACCACAATAAATAAAAACACCGGAAATACTAGCGCATGCCAGTATTTGTAAGTAAGTATCAAAAAAAGGCAATTTTAAAAAGAAAAGTGTGTGTTCGGATTACCCCCATCAGGAACTTAGTTCAAAATGAAAAACCCAAGAAGCTGCGAAAAATTTTGAATGACGAAATATTTTTTAATTTTTGCAGCCGCCCTTTGATTATACACTGTATAATCAAAGGCAGCCGCCATACTGGATTTTCATTTTGACCTCACTCTTGGCTTCAGCACCCTCGAAAACCATGTCAAAGTCAAAGCATTTATTTCAAATAGGCACATAAAAGGCACTTTTGAACGTCAAAAATTACAATGAAATAGAATTGATTCTAGTCGCCCCTTCCCAAAGGTAGTTTTCGTATGGAGAAGAATGGGCAAGAAACTCCACCGTTACTCTTTTAAAAATGTTGTACAATATTTTGCATACATTAATTATATAATAAATAATATGTGAAGACGCACCTAAAATAAAATTACTATACCAGAAAAGGTAAAAGAATTAAAAATGAAACCATGACATATAAATTAATAATCTGATAGATCATACATGGTGCTCACATAGGTATTTACAAAAATTCATTTAAAAAATTAACAAGTAATAAGTCAGGGTGTGAGTTAAGAGTAATTACAGAATGTAAACAAAGACAAAACAAAAAAAATATTACAATTAAATTAGCAACCAGTTTGATTTTGTCTAGACTCTAGATTGTCCTATGGAGCAGGACCAGCATGTTTCCAAACGTTCTTATCCTGGATATAATCTTCTAGTTTATAGTATGCTTGTTTACTAAGTGTACGTTTAATGCAAGTTTTAAATTTTCTTTCATGTGACATGAGAACTATATCTCTCTCTCTCTCTCTGTCTCTATTACCTATAGTAAGAAGTCGCATCGTCGTCGATTTCTACCAGTTTTCTCCTACCGCAAGCTGCGTTAAAGAACTTCGTTCCTGAAAAAAATTGATGCTCAAACTGATAAAATAAAATCCGTATACGGATAATAATTCTCTAAACGGATTTTACTTTATCAACGAATGGGCTCGTGGCTAACAGACGCGTGGTCCGACAGATCTGCGAGATTAAACTGCGCTTGGCTTCGCAGATCTGTCAGTTTATTGCAGATGGATTGACGAATCCGCTGTTTTACATAACCGCTAGCTGTTTTACAAAACAGCTTTTCATAATTACTGAACTTTAACACGCAGAATCGCGTGAACGTTTTGCATTTATCCAGCGGGTCAACGATTAGAGGTTATGTATTGCTGTTTTTAGTTCAAAATTGTGTCACTCGTGCGCGGCTGTGTGTGATAACAACAATAATGGCGTCCGAAACTAATAAAAATAAAATGAGTAAAAGTTACCAAACTCAAGTGAAAACAGTGATTTTAAGAACAATATTAATTAAAAGTTATCAGAGTTTAACTGCAACCACTTTGGATGTAGCGCTCCGTGGCCGTGGCCGTCGGCGTCGTCGGTTCGCGCGCGTTTGATCACAGTTCTAACCTAATTGATCAAGCAGGGTGAGAGCTTAGTTAGAAGCCACACCAAACGCTCATTGTGATGTGTATGAGCTACAAATAAGCCATTCTGTATTATGTCTAAACATCGGTAGCAGTTTTGTTAAACGTAGCGCAATGGCAATCCAGCTGAACGTTGTTCAGTTGGGCCGTATTGTGGATTGAAGTATTAGGGTCAGTTCACACCGCGACGCGACGCGACGCGCAGTTTTCAAGATAGCAATACTATACATTTATAGACCTTATCAGCTACACGAAAAGGCACACAATTCAGTGAGGTGTGCCGCGCGGCGTAGCTCGACGTGTAGTAGACACCACCTCACTGAATTGTGTATTTTTTTGAGTAGTAGATATGGTCTATAATTGCTATCTTGTAAACTGCACGTCGCGCCGCGTCGCGTCGCGGTGTGAACTAAACCTCAATGCCATCATGATACAAGTCCGAAAACAGAGAATGGTGCTTCCTGTAACCTGCAATGCATAGCTCCGTCTTTCCCTCACACTACAATCACGATGGCATTAAAACATCATAACGCGGCGCCTGTTTTGTAAAACTACTAGCGGTTTTGTAAAACAGTGGAATCGACAATAAATTTGCGACAACTCCATGGAGGATGCATCCTCCATCCCGGAATATTACACGACCGGGGAGAGATCAGGCACTGGACCACAGATTAACTTTGTTAAGTTGAAAATTCCGGACAAATGGCAAGGCCGGTCAAAGTCCAGACGGGAGGTCTAAAAGCCGGACATGTTTGGACAAATCCGGACGCATGGTAACCCTTGTCCAGGGAGAACTCCTGTGTAGCATACAGGTATACAAATATCTCTTGCGCAATTGGCTAGCCTCTGTTGAGATTAAAGCTGCTGTGATCGAAATTTGGTCTGGAGATCATTTATTACTATTAATTTAAAAACGATGCATCCGGCCGGGTTATCAACAAGGCTTGGTGCCTAGATAGTTGTCAAAGTCAAAGTCAAAGTTTTTTATTTGTTAAACATAGGTAGGTGTAAATAGTTGTTGCAAACCTTTATTTAAAAATGTAAAATTCTTCCAATTCCTTATATGTGAATAATTGCATGGTTAATAGTAGATAATAATAATAATATTAAAATTAAACTTAATAAAAATTTGCACGCTTGCTTGCAGGCAGAATACAATGACACTTAGGTTATAAGATCTTACCTTTACCAAAACAATGTATTTCTAGCAAATAAACGTTTGATTTGATTTGATAGAGTGTAATACATATTTAAGGAATTACCTAGTGCAGCTAGCGATTGGTGCGTCGAATGGATGTGATTGGTTCGTGGCTGTCTGTCAAGCTAGTGTCCTCGTGTGTGACGTGTCCTTTTGGAGGCGAGGAACATTCTCTCGCCAATACATCACTCGGTTCAAATGAATCCGCTGGCACTGGCATGACAACAAAATAAATAACCTCTGAACGTTTGCAAAAGAAATAGTAAACAGTAAATATATAGCGGCAATATTTAACATGCCCTCACCGGCCGGGGCCGGCGGGTAAGTGATGGCAAACAACAGTCGGGTGCCGGGTTGTTTGCGACAACTCAGACATCGTGTCAGCAAATGGCTCGCAGTTAGTTGTGGGTGTGGGTGCTCTGCGGCTCGCGACGAACACTACACACGCCACGCCGCGCTGCCATGCGCATCAACGTATATCACATTTTCCACCGCCTGAGCTCGTGAGTGCACATTCCGCTGTTTTATGTTGTGCACACGATATCGCATTCGCCAGTTGTTTGTCATTGTGTGGTGTGAGGCGACGACGTGGGCCAGTGTGTTGTAGGTCGCGGTCGCCTCGTCGGGCGCTGATGGCGCTGTTGGCGCTGTTGGCGGCGCGTTTCGATCGCGGCTGCACGCTGCACTGCACCGCTCGCCGCCGCGGATCATCGCTCTCGATTCCAGTTCCAGTTTTTCTCATCTTACAAATACGACCAAAATATTGTTGGAAGACAAACACAAAACTGCTCTCGAATCGAATATGGATCGGAATCCCGTTAATACTATTTAGGTATCCAATAGCTTTTGCCCGCGACTCCGTTCGCGTGGAAGTCGTAAGACACCACACTTTACTAAAATAACAGCTAATTTTTTATAAAACTTTTCTGTAAGTATACCCACTAAAACGGCCGCTTTCTATATTCAATCCCAATCCTTAATTTGCCGGTCGAGATTGATATTTGAATCCATTTCCTACTTTTAGTATTTCAATAACCGATCGAAAACTCGATATGCCGATCTTTTTTTTCAATCCATCTTTGGGAGGACGGATCGGATTTTTAGATTGGTATTTGTATGAAAGTGACAGCTATCCGTATTCTATAACCGATCTCTGATTTTGACAAATCTATTTTTGAACGTTATTGATCTTTATTTGCGATCCTCAAATATCGACCGATTGTACTGTGCAAAAACGTGAAAATCGAAATATTTTCAAGTGATAGTGATAGTGATCTTGAAGTATTAGCTCAGTTATCGGATTGGGATGCATAATTGTATTTGTAAAAATATTTGTAAAAAAATGCATATTTGTAAGAATGGTCGCAGACAATAATATTTGTTCACATTCAACTAACAAAACATTAAGCAACTAATAAAACTATGAATTTTACTACGAGGCTCGGCAATAAGAAAGTCCCCGAACGCCGTAGAGTTTCAAACATCTGGCATCATCTACTTTCTAAAAATGGTTATTATCTATATTATGGTACCTATTTGTTGCCCAAAGATAAAAATAACACACTATTAGCTTAAACTATGCGATCGGCTGTCCTGCACAAATTTTATCTTTCGAAGAAACAAACAAACTCTATTCTATTCTATTCTATTTTTCTTTATGGCAATGGTGCCGATGTCGACAATTCTGCCAATGTCAGATGTGATATGAGAAAACGTAGTGATTTTTAGAATTACAACAACAACAAAAAAACTAATATTTTACATCCATGATTATATATCCAAAGAAAATAGTTGAATTTAATGTGAAACTTGTTGAAGAATATTAATAAGTACACTGAAAAACAAACAAACTCGTGCGTGAATGATAATACCTAATTTTGTCAATGTCGGACTGACGTTCCGTTTTGATTGACTGACGAGTGACGTTCCGTTACTTTTCAACAAAACTTTTTTTAAGTTTTTAACCTCGAGTCCTCGACGTATATTATTTTAAAATACTTTCCCGTTGCGACTTCGCATTTAGTTGTTACTGTGTATGCAATGTCTTGTGATTATACATAAAATAGATAGCTTTAATAAAATAACTACGATTTTACTCATTAATATCACTGACGTACTTTTACTGCGAATGCTTGAAACAAAACGTTAAGGAGGACGCAAATTTATGACCAATCCCTTTTTTTTTTTGGATTCGGAGACGAGATCGACTTATTGAAATGCAGATTCAGCAGCAATCGAGGGATCAGATAAAATCTGGATTCCTAAGAATCTTAAATTCACGATCGAATATTGAAAGCGGCCGTTAGTCATCATCGGTCTTTTTACAATTTGTGGTAAACTATGGAAGATTACGAATAAATTGCAAAAAAAAACCTATACATATGACGGAGAAGGTATCATGTGTGTCTCTTTATTAGCCATGTGTAGTGGATGTGGGCGTGTACATATTGGGTAGGGTTGGTTTATGTGCAATAGAAAAACCGTCAAAAATCAGATTATAATTTCACGAACAAATGAATCACACTAGCGAATCTTACTCTGTAGGTACACGAAACAACCACTGACAACCAGATACGGAACGCGGGACAGTTTTTGAGCGCATGTTGTTCGTACGATGTCCAAAGTCCAAGAGAAGCTCCTCCAGCTCGCTGCTCGCTTTTCTAGGCACCCCACGAACTCAGGCTATATAGACTCTGTCAGCGCCACCAGATGGCGCTCGCGTTCCGACTAGTCAAACGAATGACCGGATGCGACACATATATCTTCTCTCTCTAACAAGAGATGGTCTGGTTTGGTATTTTTATAAATTCTTCTCTATAATTAACTATAATCATATTAATAATCAGCCTCATTCGGTACATAGGTAACCACCAAGGTTGGCTGACTGCGGCCGCTTTCAATATTCGATCGTGAATTTAAGATTCTTAGGAATCCAGATTTTATCTGATCCCTCGATTGCTGCTGAATCTGCATTTCAATATGTCGATCTCGTCTCCGAATCCAAAAAAAAAAAGGGATTGGTCATAAATTTGCGTCCTCCTTAACGTTTTGTTTCAAGCATTCGCAGTAAAAGTACGTCAGTGATATTAATGAGTAAAATCGTGGTTATTTTATTAAAGCTATCTATTTTATGTATAATCACAAGACATTGCATACACAGTAACAACTAAATGCGAAGTCGCAACGGGAAAGTATTTTAAAATAATATACGTCGAGGACTCGAGGTTAAAAACTTAAAAAAAGTTTTGTTGAAAAGTAACGGAACGTCACTCGTCAGTCAATCAAAACGGAACGTCAGTTCGACATTGACAAAATTAGGTATTATCATTCATGCACGAGTTTGTTTGTTTCTTCGAAAGATAAAATTTGTGCAGGACAGCCGATCGCATAGTTTAAGCTAATAGTGTGTTATTTTTATCTTTGGGCAACAAATAGGTACCATAATATAGATAATAACCATTTTTAGAAAGTAGATGATGCCAGATGTTTGAAACTCTACGGCGTTCGGGGACTTTCTTATTGCCGAGCCTCGTAGTAAAATTCATAGTTTTATTAGTTGCTTAATGTTTTGTTAGTTGAATGTGAACAAATATTATTGCCTGCGACCATTCTTACAAATATGCATTTTTTTACAAATATTTTTACAAATAATTAACTGCATCCCAATCCGATAACTGAGCTAATACTTCAAGATCACTATCACTATCACTTGGAAATATTTCCATTTTCACGTTTTTGCACAGTACAATCGGTCGATATTTGAGGATCGCAAATAAAGATCAATAACGTTCAAAAATAGATTTGTCAAAATCAGAGATCGGTTATAGAATACGGATAGCTGTCACTTTCATACAAATACCGATCTAAAAATCCGATCCGTCCTCCCAAAGATGGATTGAAAAAAAAGATCGGCATATCGAGTTTTCGATCGGTTATTGAAATACTAAAAGTAGGAAATGGATTCAAATATCAATCTCGACCGGCAAATTAAGGATTGGGATTGAATATAGAAAGCGGCCGTATCGGCCGGTGATCTCGTACAACGCACAGCCCAAACCACTGGAGGGATCGGCCTGAAATTTGGCATGCAGCTAGATGTTATGACGTAGGCATCCGCTAAGAAAGGATTTTGATAAATTCTACCCCCAAGGGCATGAAAGTTTGTATGAAACTTTGTCAATTTTAAACCAATCGGGCTGAGACTTTGCATGCAAGCTACTATGACGTAGACATCCCTAAGAAAGGGTTTTGATAAATTCTACCCCCAAGGGGTTAAAATAGGGGATGAAAGTTTGTATAAATCTTCTTAGATTTTCGACTCATTGAACTGAAATTAAAGATTGGAGCTACTATGAAGACATCCGCTTAAATAGGATTTTGATAAATTCAACCCTCATGAGGATAAAATGTTTACGTTAGCGAAGTCGGGCAAAAGCTAGTCAACTAATAATGGCACATTTTTAAGCGACGAAAAACGGAGGAGGTTCTCAAGTCGACGCGTACATATTTTTTTTTATGTATGACCACCATTGATATAGGGTTTTTCATACAGAGTGTGTCGTAATTAATGGGTAACCTCTCATGGGGTCATTATGAACAACTTTTACTATGGA
The DNA here is from genome assembly GCA_963669345.1 of Gortyna flavago. Classification (NCBI taxonomy): domain Eukaryota; kingdom Metazoa; phylum Arthropoda; class Insecta; order Lepidoptera; family Noctuidae; genus Gortyna; species Gortyna flavago. The sequence continues at coordinate 17,971,113 of OY770141.1, read as the reverse complement.
TAATCGCGAAAAAAAAATCAGCTGTTCCCTTCATTTTTGGTCGCATAACTCGTCAAAATGGGCTTATTCCACAAATCCCCCCTGAGGGGGATAAGTGGAATCTATAAATAAAAGTCTACAATTCCCCCCTGATCCCCCTTAGGGGGGAAAACGGGAATTAAAATTTGTTTGCCGGTGCTGATTGCCAAAATATTTACCGCGGGCGCCAGCAGATATTTTTTTTACCTTGATAACCTAGAATGCAGGAGCGAACTTTGGAATAAATTTTAAACATTCGAACACTAACAGGAGCCCCGCCAAGTTAGCCTTCGTCGACATACTCAATAAAGTTATTAAAAAATGTATAATGAATTGTGTTATTCGAGTTAAAATACTTTAATTAGGCAGCCATGTTGTTGTTGTTTATTTATTAGTAACTTGCTGCGCCCCGCGGTTTTACCCGCATAAGTCACGATTCCGTAGGAATATCGGGATAAAAAGTATCGTATGTCCTAATCCAGGTCATGGTCTACCCATGTACCAAATTTTATCCAAATCAGTTCAGCTATTTTAGCGTGAAAACGTAAAAAACAAACTCACTTTCGCATTTATAATATTACTAACAGCGCCCCGCGGTTTCACCCGCGTGGGAATATCGGGATAAAAACTATATTCTATGTCCTTTCCCGGCCCTCGAACTTTGTCTATACTAAATTTCATCTAAATCGGTGCAGGTAATAGACAGACAGACACACTTTCCCATTTATAATATTATTAGTATTATATTAGTATGGATTTATTATGATTATTTATTTTTATTATTGCTAATATTAGCAAGGATTCTAACTATAATATTATAAAGGCGAAAGTGCATTTGTTTGTTTATTTCATTTGATATATCGATAGTATGTACCAAAATTACAAGACAGGATTGTAACACTTTTATCATTACACTTAGAAAATCTTATCATGCTGCCTCTACTGCGTCTATCGGCCGCTTTCTATATTCAATCCCAATCCTTAATTTGCCGGTCGAGATTGATATTTGAATCCATTTCCTACTTTTAGTATTTCAATAACCGATCGAAAACTCGATATGCCGATCTTTTTTTTCAATCCATCTTTGGGAGGACGGATCGGATTTTTAGATTGGTATTTGTATGAAAGTGACAGCTATCCGTATTCTATAACCGATCTCTGATTTTGACAAATCTATTTTTGAACGTTATTGATCTTTATTTGCGATCCTCAAATATCGACCGATTGTACTGTACAAAAACGTGAAAATGGAAATATTTTCAAGTGATAGTGATCTTGAAGTATTAGCTCAGTTATCGGATTGGGATGCATAATTGTATTTGTAAAAATATTTGTAAAAAAATGCATATTTGTAAGAATGGTCGCAGGCAATAATATTTGTTCACATTCAACTAACAAAACATTAAGCAACTAATAAAACTATGAATTTTACTACGAGGCTCGGCAATAAGAAAGTCCCCGAACGCCGTAGAGTTTCAAACATCTGGCATCATCTACTTTCTAAAAATGGTTATTATCTATATTATGGTACCTATTTGTTGCCCAAAGATAAAAATAACACACTATTAGCTTAAACTATGCGATCGGCTGTCCTGCACAAATTTTATCTTTCGAAGAAACAAACAAACTCGTGCGTGAATGATAATAATTTTGTCAATGTCGAACTGACGTTCCGTTACTTTTCAACAAAACTTTTTTAAAGTTTTTAACCTCGAGTCCTCGATGTATATTATTTTAAAATTCTTTCCCGTTGCGACTTCGCATTTAGTTGTTACTGTGTATGCAATGTCTTGTGATTATACATAAAATAGATAGCTTTAATAAAATAACCACGATTTTACTCATTAATATCACTGACGTACTTTTACTGCGAATGCTTGAAACAAAACGTTAAGGAGGACGCAAATTTATGACCAATCCCTTTTTTTTTTTGGATTCGGAGACGAGATCGACATATTGAAATGCAGATTCAGCAGCAATCGAGGGATCAGATAAAATCTGGATTCCTAAGAATCTTAAATTCACGATCGAATATTGAAAGCGGCCGTATAAGTAGGTGGATAAAGCAACTTTTGTATGATAGTGACATAGATACTGCTAAGTTCCACAGCTCACAGCACAAGACATGCCTCCACTTCAAAGGCTTCTGAAGGAGGCATAAATATTGAGGAAATAAGGAAAGCTGCAGGTTGGACACAGAGATCTTCTACATTTATGTTTTTGCTAAACCGGTCTGTTCAACAGATGTCTCTTTGTAAGTTACTTTAATAAGTAAGTTGCCTACATAAATACCGAGACAATAACAAGTAACCATTGAGACTGATTACTCTATAATGATGAGAGAATTAAGCTACCTCCTTTCTGTTTATCAAATGAACATGTTGATTATTAACACAACTTTCTTCTTTAAACATCTACATAGTACTAAATGAGGACGAGATTACGAACATAATTAAATAGATCGTAGTGACATGCGATCCTCAATTATGTGAAGTAATCTCGTCCTCATTGTATCCCAACCCTTCCCAGATTCTCATCTCTACCCCGTTCGGAAGTTGGTATATAAAAAATGTATTACTATGTGTGTGTAATACTTTGAACTAATAAACATGACAGATATCCACAGAGCACACATAAGACGACGGACCACAGACTACCAAATATTTTTTGATTATTGCATTCATCTTTAAAAATTGTGATATAGCGAGCTGTGCAAAAGTGCGGCAAAATGGCAGGATCCCGATATATCGGGATCCTGCCGTTTTGCCAAAAAGATTTTGCCAACATTTCACTACCCAAACAAATAGCTCCTTTTTTATACCAATGCATGTCCCAAATAAATAAAATAAAAATAAAATGCAATGTTTGGAATGATTTTAGTAGGTACGCACATTTTCGTTTGGCCAAATTTTTACTTGGCAGAATATTATCAAGGATACAACCTACCTAATGTCATTTAGGCATTTGATCTTTAATCAAATGATTTATTACAGCAAACAATCTTTAGACAATAAAAGTTTGGTCAAATGTATTGAGAAAAAAAAAACAATATATTTATTTTTTTGGGAATTATCGTTAAACCGATATCATCCAAAGTACGTTTCGTGCGTACTTCGGTCGGGTAACATCGGTTGCATCATGCATGGTTGCGGTCGGTTGACAGGCGACGCGACGCCGACGTAGGATGCAAGAGCGAGTGAAGGGCACCTCGAGGTTAAGTTTGGTTAGGTTACTTTAAACCCTTTTCACAGAAACAGGGGCCGGTCGACATTGGATGCAAGATGCAAGAGTCACATAAAAATGAAATATTTGGCTTATTTTATTTTGCGTAAGTTAGTTATTCCAACTGAAGTATTTGACTACATGTAAGTACATAATAATTGGTAAAAGTACTAGTTTGTAAACAATTTATTGTTTAAACGTTCACTTGCCAAATATTAGGTTTGCGTTGCAATTATTTGTAAAGAAATTTTTTACTAAGTAATAATTTGGCAAATGGAATTATGCGGAAAATTGTTTGGGAAGTGATAATTTGGCAATTTCTTTTCGATGAAACTAGGGAGACCCGATATCTCTTCACACTGCCGCAATAACAGCTCAATTGATTGTTATGAAACTTGGTTTGAAGATTTCAAAAATACATAGGCTACTTTTTGTTTGATTACTACTCAACCGTGTTGTCTACAAGTCGTTGTTTGATATTATATTTTCTCTTTATCTTTGTACTTCATTTTGACTTTCTGAAAATTGCCGAAAAACTTGATAAATTGTTTTTTAAGTAAGTGGGAAACTTTCAGGGGGATATACTAAATATTTTGTTTTTCTAGGTAGGTACTTTGTTTAAACTGTTTTAATTATTATTTTTACTAAAATCAACCGTATTCCCTCATCTCTCTTTGTTTGTGATTGTTTTTACTCTTCATCACATTTTATTAGGTAGGTACATAAAAAACCGTGAAAAAAAAGACTAAGTATAAAATATTATATTGTCGAATTACATTTTTTTTAAATTTACTTGAGCGTTAAAATTAAAACTAAAAACAAGGGGGAAAAGTGGAATAATCAAAAATGAATGAATTTAAAAATATTCCAGAAATTCCCTTTGATTTCTGGAATATTTTTAATTTGTTGATTTAGTCATTGATTGTTTGGCGCCGACTCAAAATTACTTAGGTATACTTGCAAAAGGTTTATTATTTTTTGCTTTTCAGTTTTTTCGGCGGTTTAATTTTTTTGTTTAAAGTTTTTATTTTATAATTTTTTGTGGCTATTATTTACTAATTAGCTCATTCATCGTGGGTTTTTTTTAATTTAATTGTAATTCAAACTCAGCATTAAAATCTGTGAGTGAACAATCAATCTTCCCCTCCTTAGGGTTGGATTTTTTTCCAAATTTATATGGGACCAACTTCAAGGTATACCCTAACCAATAAAAAAATAATTATCAAAATCGTACTAATGTGTAAAAAATTATGCGTGGTCATACATTACAATCAGTGAGTGAACAATCAATCATCCCCTGTTTTCCGACCCTTAGGGTTGGATTTTTTCTTTTCAAATTTTTATGGGACCAACTTCGGGGTATACCCTTTCCAATAAAAAAATAATTACCAAAATCGGACTACGCTGTAAAAAGTTAGTTCTTCTTTTGTTTTAAAATTTTTCTTATCCAACTTTCTCATTCCAAGTTATTCCGGTCTGATCCGGGTTTTCTTTTGTTTTATGTGATGAGTGCGCAAACTAGCCAACAGTCGGCCAACTATTCTCGATCTCGAACGATTTGCAAGTTTGTAGCAGACTTTTGAAGAGAATGGTCGCACAATGTACACAAAGCACAAAAGTTCGGTTTACATCCCACACACGGATAGCTGTGTCGGTATGAATAGTTACGCACACAAACATTAAATACCACACCGACCACACCGACCACCGACCATACCGACCACCGACCATAGCGTTTAATACCTTTGTGTGTTGTGCTGTCTTTTGTGTGCGCCAAATAAATGTTTTATCTATCTATCTATCTTATCTAAATAAAACGAGCGCGAGCGAGCTCTGTTTTTTATTAGTGTGCGTATGTCGCACTAATAAGCAATAACTATATAACCAACTAGCGGTCGCCCGCGGCTCCGCCCGCGTGGATGTCGGTTACCGCTGCAAAAAGCCTACCCAGGAAAGACACGGTTAGCAAAATGATTCCCAGGTCAATTCACAGACACCGACAGTAACATCGACGACGCAGTCATTATCCGCAGGCTGCACAGATTGTCTATCTGTGTACTTATGTTAAAGTTGTTAATGATGAAAATATTTAAGTAAATATAATTAATACTAAGTTTTCACTTCTGCCGGCAGTCCCGGAGCGCAACCCGTTGTTTTAGGATAGATAACTAAAGCGATTATTGTAGAGCTTCTCTATAAACAACATTTGACGTTGAATTATTTTCAGGTAACAAAATATACTGATGGTCGGGAGCCCCGACCCGTGATAGGGCAACGTAAAGTTGCCCATGCGTAAAACATTATTTTCGTAAATAAATTCCTACTAATTTGAATGTTTGGCCCTGCGATTTGTTTATCGTTAGTGCGAAAGAAATTTTTACTGGAAATTGAAGCCTTTTGAAGGGTATAGGCAAATCAGTAGGGATCATGGGTATTCTTGGTATATGAGCTAATTAACCAGCTGCAGGGTCGGTGATAATCTTCGCTACTATTAAATTATCTTTTAGCTCCTTTATAAGAAGTCTCGTGCCATTATACATGTTGGGGGGGCTTAAAGGAGATGTTTCATTTTTGTATGGGACTCCGGCCATAACATGTAGGTACACTTTAGAAAACCTGGAAAACGAACCCCTAAATACAATAAAGAATGTTTTTTAACATAATAACTAATATTCGTTAGGCACTAAATAAAAACTGAAAATGTTTGACGTTTGTTATTGACCATCGACAGCCAGCCATGACAGGTTGGAGAGTTGACGTTTACATAACCTACAATTTGTCAAAACTATAATTGTATTGTTGTTTTTAGGATTTGGGCCCACCCACCAAGACACAATCAAATCTTTTGCACCATTTCTGGGTTGTGGAGGTCAGATAGGCAGTCGCTCCATGTAAAATACTGGTTAGACTGGAAGCCGACCCCAACATAGTTGGGAAAAGGCTAGGCACATAGTGTGATATTTTAAGTAATTGGATGAAAGGTGAAAACATAATGTGGAATAACTTATTCCACATAATGTGGAATAACTTATTCCGAATAAGTGCATAGATGTCCTACTTAAAAATGAATGAAACTACAATTTTCAGATTTCAAAGATTTATTCTTCTTCTCTTACTTAAACATCGTCAAGAAAAGATGCTGGTGCCACAACATTATTTTGATATCGAGCCCAACCAAGGTACCAGACTATTGTCATCACATGTGCGCAACATCCAACAGTTCGCATGCCACAGATGCAACTACAATAATAATTGTCCTTCTAAACTATTTTCCCAATTACTTTGTGTGGTGTGGTACTTATGAGGATGTAGGAATATTATATTTTGTTACTGCGGTGTAGAGATTGAATTCTTCCTCTTATGAAAATAGTTTCATGTGATGACAGTTTGCCTGGCACCTTGGTTTCACTGCATAGTTCTACCACAAAAGATCCATTCTGCCTTTTATGTTCACCAAAGTAACTTCCTGCTTGTTTAATTTGGTATATCCCAAAGCAAATAATATAAGGTCAGACATGGTCATTTGTGCGAAAAATTCTAGCAGCGGGTGATTTGCATGTTTATTTGAAAAATTAGCTCTCCGTCTATTTGTATTATTTTCAACAATGAAATCTAATGCATTAGGCTAATTCACCCGCTGCTGGGCTCGATTCAATATTGCCTCAGCATCTGGACGGGCTACAAGGGGAGAATGGAAGACATTTAAATAGCAGCACATATCTTAAGGTCATCCATTAAATGGGAGGATGCTACTAAATTGTAGTTTAAAGCAACCGTTAACAACCTCCACAACCCACCTACACAAAGTTACAAACCTACTTTTATTTGCATTGATTGTTGACAGTTGGGTTAGCCCTGCCTCTAAAGATTCAGGTTTGCAAACCTTATATATATTTTGTAATAACGGCAGGGCATCTCGAAAACCTCTGTCCAGGATAAAAATATCACCAGTTCGAAAATATTGCCTGTATGGGTCATTTTCAAATAATAATTTAATTATGTCTGATGCAGACATAATGAATATATATGTAAGTGCCATCGAAAATGATTATTGGTTTCCTTTCTATCTTCTGTTACCGAATAAGCTCTAAGGTATTAATAAGTTTTTGTTAATTATGTCTTCACAGCTTGTGTCCTAACCCCAAATGGGTAGGCACGTATTGTGTTATAAAGCTTCTCGAGCCTTCATATTTAGACGCGTGACTTTTACTTTGCTCATTCTAAACAACGTCCCTAGCCTCTCGTGAAGAAATAAACGCAAAATAATAATTAATACCGAAAGCCACGAAGTCGAAACGAACGAGACTGACAGACTGAGACTGATGTGATGTCAATGTCATTGTCAACAATACAAACCAAAGTTAGAATTTTTCGTCCAGAAGTATCTACAAGTCTACAATCCACAAAAAGTAGAATATATTTTTTAAACGATGAATTGGGTCGTCACACTTTCTTGCAATTTGTCAAAAATGTTGTTTGAGATAGATGTCTTACTATCTCATCAAAATACCAAAGAAATACATGCCTTTTAAATCTAAATAAATAACGTCTACGTGTTATTATTATGTTTTAATGTAACATGATTTCTGGACGAAAGCAGTATGCAAGTTAGACGACGCCATGTTCAATAGAATATGGCAATAGTTTGAAAAACTATTATTTTTTTGTGCCGAAGTAATCAGGGGAATATTCAAAAAATAATATTTTTCCACAATTCGGAATTATTTCCTATTTTTTCATCACCGTACAGTTTATGGCCGAAAATGTAACGTCTCCTTTCTGAGAAGCATCATCGGCGTGCCAACTTTTAACGACAGCGCACGAAAATTATTAGACTTCGCGCACAATCGCTGCGTAGCATGCCTTACAATCTTACTCATAAAAACCCTGCAACAGCATTGTGATAACCCAACTTATTTCAGATGACATGTACAAAAGATATATTTCCAACTGGTTATTAGCTTTACAATTTCGTAGTATTATAGTATTTAGTATTGTAAAACCAGAGGCGCTAGTGTGGCGTATAATGTAGGAAAATAAAAAAATATTCAAAGTTAATACTGCACTAAGGTTTACTATGTTCTCCCTAAATAAATGGTATAATATTAGTAGTACTGTTAAGAATGTGTTGCCATAATTAATTCATTATTTGCTACATAGAAGTTTGATTAGTTCTATTATTGGAAATAAGCAAAGAGTGTTTATTGTAAATATAGGGTTCGTTAGAATAAATTAAATATAAACATACGTGTCCATGATGATAAGTCATTTTTGCTAAAAAGAATTTTGAAATAAAAAGATCTTAAATACTTTGGTAAGAATTTAGAGATATTTAAATATAAGTATGCCCTGGCAGCACTGGCAGGTAATAAACAAAAATGGCTGATGTTGTTTTGATGTCGTTCTGCTGTGATCGTTCGTTGTCTGCTGTGATCGTTCGTTGTACCTATATCCCCCTTACTAATAAACATTGTGTATCGTCTGTATAGTTATACAACGCTTTGTCTTCTATCGAAAATCAAATTACTGACGACTGAAAGAGAGAAATCGGTGTGTAACTATTCATCTGATATAATACGTTTATTAGTAAGGGGGTGTGTAATTCAAATAATATCTAAATAGATTTTGAATACTTTTATCGGTATAATTTTATTATCTCTGTTACAAGAATATTTATAAAACAATTGGACCATGGATGGATCAAGGTCGCGCGAATAAAATACTGACACGGATGTAGTTTAGTATTTTAATCGCAGAGGGCGCTTTTTTAATCTGTTATCGTTCAAATCGCGCCAGATGGCTCTCTATTTCCGTATATACAAAGTACTCTTTGCTGCGTAGGGAGCCGACTTCGCGTCTGGGGGTCTACTCCCTAACTCCGACCGTCCGTCCGTCGGCCCGTCCGACAGTAGCCCGATACGACGGTGTGAACCCTACTCCCTAACGATTTCGGACTCATCAGTTTCAAACGGAATCATAGACAATATTCGTGAACGAACGACGCATGGCGATACAGTTGCACTATTTTACCGGTCGATTACCGGTTTACTTATTTTGTAGTTTTCTAGCTTATTAAACAAAAATTAATACTTTTGTCGTTAGAAAATGACCACATTTAAAATATATACCTTTTATTATGTCTATCAATATAGAATTGAATTATTTTTGCCATTTTTGTCTGGAAAGTGGCATCATCCTGTTATACCTTTGCCTGTTACTTTTTTGAAGGAAATTTTCTAATGAAATGTCAAAGGCCGCATTCCGAATTTAGTTTGTCTCATAGTCTCACATGCGTTCCGATTTAGTTATTACGATTATGACAGCTAAGAGCTGTCAACAATTCGAAACGCTCGTGAACGCGCTCACAGTGATACTCAATGTCAAAACGATATTATTACAGTATTTCTTTGTATAAACACCACATTTCTTCTTCAGTTCTTCTTCTTTAGTTAGGTGGCGACAGTCAGCCAGAAGAAAAAAAAATACCTCTACATTTAAAAATAATTTTGACACAACTAAATCGAATTTGACAATCGCGACACCACGTGGAAAATATTTTATTTTGTTTTTAGAAGATATTTTATTTTTATATGGAATTTTTCTCTTTTTGTATGGAAAATATGAAAAATTATTACCTACGTGTTGAGTTTTAGGGGTTTATGGGTTCCATAAAGGGGGTCGAAATTTTCATTATTTTTACGATAGGACACACCGTTTTCGAGATATAAGCAAAAGAAAAGAAAAAAGATACAGTACTGTTTTTGTTGGTTTACCAACTAATTTTATTCCACACCTTTTCAGTCGCGATTAAAAATAGTCAGATTTAATTAGAAAATCTAATCCACGCTAATTCGGTACGGGTTTAGGCACGCTCAAATTCCTGTAAAGCTTCTTTAATATTTAAAAAAACAGCCATACTTAGTTTGAATTCTTTTAAATTGGTAACTTTCGTCGACAGCACGAGAACTATTTTGATGTCGTATCAACTGACATAAATATCCGTCTAAACCAGTGTCAACTTTAATTGTTCGGACGGGCTAAAACACATCGGGGGTAGGGACAACTATCAAATCGCGTTGTCATTCATTCTTCGCTCGGGCCCCGAACGAATCATCCGTCCGTAGCGAGTAGACCCCCTGGGGGTCTACTCCCTAAGCACGAAGTCCGTCGTTTCGGCCTTCGTTACGGGCGTTTCCTACTCCCTATGCCCTACGGACGGATGATTCGTTCGGGGCCCGAGCGAAGAATGAATGACAACGCGATTTGATAGTTGTCCCTACTCCCGATGTGGTTTAGCCCGTCCGAACAATTAAAGTTGACACTGGTTTTGACGGATATTTATGTCAGTTGATACGACATCAAAATAGTTCTCGTGCTGTCGACGAAAGTTACCAATTTAAAAGAATTCAAACTAAGTATGACTGCTTTTTTAAATATTAAAGAAGCTTTACAGGAATTTGAGCGTGCCTAAACCCGTACAGAATTAGCGTGCGCGATAACGATTAGATTTTCTAATTAAATCTGACTATTTTTAATCGCGACTAAAAAGGTGTGGAATAAAATTAGTTGGCACACCAACAAAAACAGTACTGTATCTTTTTTCTTTTCTCTTGCTTATATCTCGAAAACGGTGTGTCCTATCGTAAAAATAATGAAAATTTCGACCCCCTCTATAAAACCCGTAAACCCCTAAAACTCAACACGTAGGTAATAATTTTTCATATTTTCCATACAAAAAGAGAAAAATTCCATATAAAAATTAAATATCTTCTAAAAACAAAATAAAATATTTTGCACGTGGTGTCGCGATTGTCAAATTCGATTTAGTTGTGTCAAAATTATTTTTAAATGTAGAGGTATTTTTTTTTTCTTCTGGCTGACAGTCGCCACCTAACTAAAGAAGAAGAACTGAAGAAGAAATGTGGTGTTTATACAAAGAAATACTGTAATAATATCGTTTTGACATTGAGTATCACTGTGAGCGCGTTCACGAGCGTTTCGAACTGTTGACAGTGTTATATCTTTGGAGGATATAATGGTGCCAATCAAAATCCCAAGAATTGCAAAAATATTTATTGTAAAAAAGAATGTTACACGGACGGTGGTTATTAGGCAAGTGAAAATGACTATACATTTTGCTTCAAGAAAAAGTTGCGCCTACTAGTTTATTACAAGTTTCATCACCGAACGCAACGTGTGGTTGCTATTATTTTAAAGAAGGCGTTATGGCCTGAACATATTCCCGGGCATTGAAAGATCTCTTTCAATCCTTAAGCTCTTCTGCTGTGGGAAGTCTGCAGAGCCGTACTAGTGAACGTCGCACGCAGCCCTTATTGGTGTGGATGTCTGCTACTCTGGATATCCCATCAGATCCGGATATAAGGCGAAGAACGCGTCCAAGTTTCCATGCAAGAGGGCGCGCGTTTTCATCTGCTAGGAGTACCATATCTCCAACATCCAGCTTTGACGTATCTGTTCGCCATTTGCTCCTCTGCTGCAATTCGCACAGATATTCCTTTTGCCACCTTTTCCAAAAATGCTGCTGTGTCTTCTCTAGGCGCTGATACCGTCGCAGCTGGTTTTCCTTGACTTCTACCAGGTTAGGTGCTGGCAGGGCGATCAACGGCCTCCCAATGATGAAGTGCCCTGGAGAGAGGGGAAGGAGGTCGTTAGGACTGGATGAGAGTGGACATAAGGGACGGCTATTGAGAATCGCCTCCACTTGTGTAAACAAAGTTGAAATTTCTTCGAAGGTGAAGTGGCTATCGCCAATAACACGTCTTAAAAAATATTTGGCCGACTTAACCCCGGCTTCCCATATGCCACCGAAATGAGGAGTGTAAGCCGGAATAAACTTAAATGTAATTGATTGCTGACTCGCAAAATCAGACAGAGGCTCGTGGTGATCTTTTATGAACGCTCCTATTTCTTTCGCGGCAGCCACAAAGTTGCCTCCGTTATCGCTGAATATTTCCGTTGGCTTACCTCGACGAGCTATAAACCGCCTGAGTGTCATTATAAATGCCTCCTTTGTTAAGTCGCTGACAGCTTCTAGATGGATGCACTTATAACGCAAACAAACAAAAAGACATAAATAACATTTAACAACACGGCCTCCACGGCCTTTACGATTTATAATATAAAATGGTCCAGCAAAGTCCAAGCCAACAGATATGAAGGGATAGTCAGGCGTTATGCGCTGGGGCGGTAAATTACCCATTTTGGGTTGTAACGTCACGCCTCGTAGTCGTCTACATCTTACGCAATTATTGACCGTGCGCCTCGCAAGACACCTACCATTAATTGGCCATACCGCTTCTCGCACAGACGCTAACAACAGTTGCGGACCAGCATGCATATTACTTACATGTTCTCTTTCGAAATATAATTTAGTTAATCTATGTGAAGCATGAAGTACAATTGGATGTTTCCTTTCAAAAGAATGTCCTGACATATCTATACGTCCACCGACTCGAATTAATTTATGTTCGTCTAAGAACGGCGATAACGATAATAACTTACTGTTAATATTTAAAGATTTACCTTTTACTAATAAATCGCATTCAATAGGGAACGTCTGACCTTGAGAGATAACGCATAGCGAGTAGAATGACTCACGTAGCTCATTAGCTGACAATATACCTACGCGTTTATTATGTTTGTTTTTAAGGTTGAATATGAATCTACGAACATAAGCAAATGATCTTTGTAACATCGTTAACGAGGAATGTTTGTCAAAGTCAATGATGGGTTGATCCATTATTGTCGAATGATGAACTTTTAACTCTGGTAGTTCTTCCGAATCATTGACGTTTAACTTAGGCCATTCAGATTCATTTTTTAATAAAAAATTAGGCCCTGTCCACCACAGTGCCATTGTTATAAGACGTTTAGCATCTACTCCCCTTGATATTAGATCAGCAGGGTTAGAATCTGTCGGAACATATCGCCACGCTGAAGTAGACGTTAGTTCCTTAATTTCAACAATACGATTAGCTACAAACACTTTTAATTTATTGACATCACTACGAATCCAACACAATACTACTGTCGAATCGCACCAGTGCACTAGTTTATCCGGCTTGTATCGAAGTGAGTCAATTACAGATTTTGTAAGTTTAGCAGCAAGTAAGGCCGCGCACAGTTCCAGGCGGGGTATTGTGGTAGGCTTCAATGGAGCCACCTTTGACTTCGCGCACAATAATCTGACTGTGACGTCACCATTAACGCTAATCGTTTTCATGTAAATACACGCACCATACGCATGTTGTGACGCATCGCTAAATGAGTGTAACTCGATGTATTTAAATGAGTCACCTAGAACTAATCTTGGCACTTGTAAAGAAGGCAAGTATTTTATATTTTCAGAAAACTTAATCCAATCGTCTGTTATCTCCTGAGGGACTGGCTGATCCCAGTCCAGTTTTTGTTGCCAAAGTCTTTGCAACATTATTTTCGGTATCACTACAACTGGACTTAATATACCCAACGGATCAAATATCTTGAAAGCGTTTGACATGATAAATCGCTTTGTTATTATTTGATTACTATCATGTGAAAATCCCTTTATTGGAAAGTGTAAGGTATCGCTAGAAGGTGTCCAGCCCAACCCTAGTGTACTTGAAGACTCACTAAAAATTAACTTGTCTTGTTCATTCATAATAACGTTATCAAAAATGGAAGGATGATTTGTTTTAAATTTTCTTAAATTGAAACAACTTGATTTTAAGGCTTCAGATACGGCTTTGTGTATATATATTAATTGCTGTGAATCATTCGAACCCGTTATCAAATCATCAACGTAGAAGTCCTTTTGAATAATGTCCTTAATGAGGTCATTATTCTGTTCTTGCCCTACCTGCCACAGACAGCGCGTGCTTAAGTAACTTGCGCTCGCGGTTCCGTAGGTCAAAGTATTGAGCATAAGTGTCTGAATGGGTTCAGATTCCTCTTCTCTCCATAGTATGAGCTGTAAATGCCTATCATCTTCGTGTACCAATATTTGGCGATACATCTTTTCTATGTCTCCGGTGAGTAAATACTTATATTGCCTAGACCGTATCAAAATAGAAAACAGAGTATCCTGTACGTTTGGACCCACCATTAATATATCATTCAGTGAGCAACCGGAAGTGGAGGGAGCGGAACCATCGAACACTACACGAACCTTAGTAGATTCGCTTTCCTGTTTCAGAACTGCGTGGTGACATAAGTAATAACTTGGGCTTAAGCTACCACTTAAATTACCATTTAACACCGATAAATGGCCTAATTCATCGTATTCCTTAATGAATTTGGCGTATTCTAATTTTAAGTTGTGGTTTCGTTTTAACCGTTTTTCCATATTAATGAAGCGTCTCTTAGCTAACTTGTAAGTATCGCCTAAACAATCGGTAGTATCCTTAAGCGGTAATTTTACACAAAATCTACCTGTATTGGTTCTTGTTGTGTGATTGAGAAAATGTTTTTCGCATTCACTTTCATTTAATTCACTCGTAATAATTGACTTTCCAGGAATTTCTTCCAGATCCCAGAATTTAGCTAACATTTTATCAATGCTATAATCACCACTAGGACATTTGGAAACTATGCTGTGATTACAGTGAACATTTTTAAGTGGCTTCACAGATTCCATGGGACCAGATACAATCCAACCTAATTGTGAACTTCTTATCTTAGGATTTTTGACACCTAATGAAAGTTGCTCATTACCTAGAATGTCCCAGAATAAGTCAGCGCCTATCAAGACATCTATGTCGGCTGGTTTATGGAACATGGGATCAGCCAGCTGAATATTTTCAGGTAGCTTCAGAGTACCAATATCTATGGGGAACTTTGGTAGTCTACCTGTCAATTCCTTCAACACAAGACATGAACAACTTATGTTGAAGTTACTATTTATTGATTGTAATTTAATATTACAACTTTCAATGACATTATTTGTTAATGTGTTGCCTATGCCAATGACCTTTAGAGTGTCAATGGAATTGGACTTTAATGATAGCCTGATCTTTAGGGATTCAGTTATAAAAGATGATTGGCTGCCACAGTCCAATAGTGCACGAACTTTGACCTTTTGCTGGCCAAATGGATTCGATACCTCCACCATGGCTGTTGACAGTATAATTTGACCTGTATTATTAGAACAGTGTGCTACAATCTCACCCGGCTCATGAACCGTAGCGAGACTGGCCGGCGTTTGCGGCTGGTGCAGCAAGCTATTATGCCTCTCAGTGCAGCCAGACTCTTGGCATGACCGGAATCGACAATCCTTAACGGAGTGACCCTGTCTCAAACAGTTAACACAGAGTTTATACCTCGTCACATCCGTCATTCTATCACCAATACCCTTAGCTTTAAATGTTGGACAGTCATAAATTCTATGACGTTCGTCGCAAACAATGCACGAATAACCTTTCTGTCCTTTATTCTTATTATTATCACTAGTGCTTGCAAAGGACTTAACATTGTTATTCTGATTCTTTCTTTGACTTTGTTTATGTGGAGTCGAACGTTGAGGAGTTGTAGGTTTCTTTGAATCAATGTTAGCAGAATTATTATTAATGCGATTTGCAGATTCTAGCACACTAGCACGATCCATAATAAATTTAAAAAACTGCTCCAAATTTGGTAGTTTATTCCCTAAACTATTGCGATATTCCTCCCATTTCAACAAGGTTTGACTATCGAACTTAGCTGATAACATAAATATAATAATGACATCCCAATTATCAGTTGATTGTCCCAAGCTGGCCAAAGCACGTAAGTTTTTAGTAATATGATCAACTAAATATCTTAAAGACTTTTCTGATTCACCTGGAAGCTGTTTTAAATTCAATAGTGAATCAAGATGATAATCAATTAAGATTCTATTATTATCATACCGTTGACAAAGCAGCTTCCAAGCTTCAGAATAATTCTTTGTAGAAACTTCAAGATTGGAAACAATTCTGGCTGCATCGCCTTGTAAATATGAATTTAAATAATAAAACTTATTAATTTCAGAAATATGATCATTTTTATGTATTAAACTTTCAAACGTATCTCTAAATTCTAACCAACGGAAATATTCACCATTAAATTTAGCTATTTGTATTTGTGGGAGCTTTAATCCTAAATTGTGATGATCCTCTGAACAACATGAAGCGTTATGAACAGAATTGCGTCTTTGTTCGCATTCATTTTTTCGAGAAAACATGGCACTCAAATTCTTAGCAGTGGCTATGTTCATTATTATTTCTCTCTCAATATTATCGCGCTCGTCAATTTCAGCCGCAATGTTTTCAGGATTCAGAACCTCTATTTCATTTTGCAACTCATCAACCCTAACAGATATTGCCTCAAACTTTGCAAGTCTTAAGTTTAGTTCTGTCAACTGAATGTCATTTAAATCATCTTCTTTAGAAATCGTATTTAAATAATTTTTAAATTTAGTAATCTGTCCTTTGGCGGACGCTCTTTTAGTGAACAATTCTTTACAGCGCTGCTTACTTTCAGCCATTGTGAATAAACAGTGTCAATAATTCAACTTTAAAGATGATATTGGGCAATTACCAAAATAAAATTAAGAAAATGAATGGGCTCACGTTCCTCGTTTCGATGTCACCTGCTGATAAGGAAGCCAGGTGCGCACGATCAGCTGTATGCCAACCGGACGATCGGGAAGTTTTTCGTTTGACCGGGCCGGGTGGCCGGTATCACTCGAAGGGGCGTGATCTGGAATAGTCGGCAAACTACGCTAAACCAAAAGCCAGAACTAAAATAAAATTACTGGAAGAGGTCATTGACCTAGACTATTTAATTTGAAAATGTTAATTTAATAACGAAGCAGGATAGACAACTTTACTTTTAATTCGGATTCGTTATACATCAACGTTATTCTAAACTTTTTAAAGATTTTATTTTTTGTTGAAGGTAGATGACGCAAAAAATATCTGATGCAACCTTTGCAATTCTTAGGGAGATTTCGGCAATAATATGCACGAAAAATGTTTAATTTACACAAATGGAATGCTATTCTCAATATGATAATAGGTATTATGGGTATTTTGGGTGAATGGATGGATTTCAAACAAAGGATGGGCACTTAACTTTGAGGCGACACGTCGACGCTCTGCTCGATGTGATGCTTTAGCTGCACCACTGCTCGAGTCCTGGCTCCTTGTATTGACCAGGCGACAGTCCTCCATACGCTGGAACCCGTGGCTTTTGTACCTCCACTGCAAGGCTCCAAATCTTGGAGTTCGTTGCCGGTGCGCGCGTGTCGTACTCGTACCAATTTTATTAAACTTTATTTACGCGGATTATTCTTAGTTCCCCTCATGGGCCACCATGTTATATCTTTGGAGGATATAATGGTGCCAATCAAAATCCCAAGAATTGCAAAAATATTTATTGTAAAAAAGAATGTTACACGGACGGTGGTTATTAGGCAAGTGAAAATGACTATACATTTTGCTTCAAGAAAAAGTTGCGCCTACTAGTTTATTACAAGTTTCATCACCGAACGCAACGTGTGGTTGCTATTATTTTAAAGAAGGCGTTATGGCCTGAACAGACAGTTCTTAGCTGTCATAATCGTAATAACTAAATCGGAACGCATGTGAGACGATGAGACAAACTAAATTCGGAATGCGGCCTTTGACATTTCATTATAAAATTTCCTTCAAAAAAGTAAACAGGCAAAGGTATAACAGGATGATGCCAGTTTCCAGACAAAAATGGCAAAAATAATTCAATTCTATATTTATAGACATAACAAAAGGTATATTTTTTAAATGTGGTCATTTTCTAACGACAAAAGTATTAATTTTTGTTTAATAAGCTAGAAAACTACAAAATAAGTAAACCGGTAATCGACCGGTAAAATAGTGCAACTGTATCGCCATGCGTCGTTCGTTCACGAATATTGTCTATGATTCCGTTTGAAACTAATGAGTCTGAAATCGTTAGGGAGTAGGGTTCACACCGTCGTGTCGGGCTACTGTCGGACGGGCCGACGGACGGACGGACGGAGTTTTAGGGAGTAGACCCCCTGAGCCGCGCGGGTACCTTACTCATAGATCTAAACTCCCCTCCCGCACGCGCACCCCCGCCTTGGCACGCCCACTTCGCAACGGGCCGTGCAGCAAAAATCGTAATATTTTAATTTCGCCATAACTTCAAAACCAAACGTCCAATTTTAATCATTCAACGACCAAATATTATCTACATAAACTGTACTTAGTGATTAAATAATTTATTTTGATAAGGATTAATAGCATGAGTAAAATAAACGCGTTTAAATGTAGTCCAAAAAAAATTAAAGATATTTAAATAAAAAAATGGTTGTTGTGCCTCACTCGACATAGATAGGTATAGAGTGTCGCGGACTTTTTTGTAGATATTTATAAGATCTACAATTAATTAGAACATTTCATGGTTCTATCTTTTATAGTTTAGGCAGCGTACGCAAAATAAGTAACATTTCTGTTTGATTTTTTACACCTTGTGTCCGAAAAACCCAAATTTCTTACGGAACACTATTTTTTTCCAAAATAAAATATAGCCTATGTTACTCGTGGATAATGTAGCTTTCGAACGGTGAAAGAATTTTTAAAAACGGGCCAGTAGTTTTTGAGCCTATTCATTACAAACAAACAAAGTTTTCCTCTTTATAATATTATAATATATTATATATTACTAGCTGCGCCCCGCGGTTTCACCCGCGTAAGTTTCGATTTAGGGGAATGAAAAATAGATGTTGGCCGATTCTCATAGATACCGGATAAGCACAAAAAATTTCATCAAAATCGGTCAAGCCGTTTCGGAGGAGTATGGCAACGAAAACTGTGACACGAGAATTTTATATATTAGATATATTATATTATAGTGTAGATGTAGGCCTCGGCTACACTGTTCAACCGCCACCCTCTGTGGCGTTTTAGTGTCAATAAGTTCGCACCTGAATTGGCGAGCAATGTAGCCGAGGACCTTCTGAAACTGTGCCCTGTGTATTCATGAAGAAAGTGGCAATTTGTTTCGGCATTGCTCCTGTTTATGCCAATGGGTTGGCTAGTGCATTTTCCATTTTGGTAATTTTGAAAAAATCTGTTAGACATCGCTTTTGTTGAACGAAGCAGTTCGTATTTCTTGACTATGTCGTGAAAAGGCCCCTGTATTGTGAACGATCTTGGAATTTTATTTTTTGTGTTTTTGACCTGGACAAGATGAACCCGCCTATGGTTCTCCACATCATTATTTGTGATGTTTGCCAACAGTGACAGCAAGCTGGAGTATGACTTGATATCAATACCATGTTTTGTATTCACAGTGCTTTTAGCATTGAATAGTAGCACCACAATGAGCTTGACTTATATTTTTTGAGAAAGTTCCATGAAATAGGCTAAAAACACACTTTCTGAAAATTAATTTGCATCTTTGCTTGTTTTCCATATGATGAAATTTTGATACGCTTGTGTAAGAATCTATCGATCGATTTTTCGGGCAAGAGGCTTAGAGTAGCCTTTTTCGCTGCCTCTGCGACTTCTGGCAAATTCATCATTACTTGACGACATTTTCAAATAAAAACAATACAGCGAAAAGAAAAAGCGCGCGGAATAATTTTTACTTGTTAACAAATTAGCGACGCGCGCGCATCAGCGCTTTTTAGGGTTCCGTAGTCAACAGGAACCCTTATAGTTTCGCCATGTCTACATGTCTGTCTGACCGTCCGTCCTCGCTTAATCTCTGACCGTTAGCACTAGAAAGCTGAAATTTGGTACCAATATGTACATCAATCATGCCGACAAAGTGGTAAAATAAAAATTGGAAAAAAAATTTTTATTAGGGTAGCCCCCCTATATGTAAAGTGTGAAGTGATGTTTTTTTTAATTTCAACAAAAATTTTTTTTTTTCTTTTGTGTTTTACTACTAACGAAAATAGGTTCACTACTATCCACTACTAACCGAAATCTTCCGAAAAACCCTTCAACAAACTATTTTTTCCAAAGTCGGGTGCCAAGTTCACACAGCCGTCGAGGACTGGTGTCGCAAATGTACTAGTTGTGTGTTGTGTGGTCCCTTTACAGCCTAAAGGGACCTCAGACACGTAGTAGAGGTGCATTGAAATTGTACAATGTTGGTGCACCATGGGAGAGGATAGCCCTAGATGTTGCTGGACCTTTCCCGGAAAGTGAAAGTGGTAACAAGTATTTCATGGTTGTGATGGATTACTTCACTAAGTGGCCGGAAGTCTTCGCGATTCCAAACCAAGAATAATAATAATAATAAATAATAAATTTATTTTAGACACATTTAAATGACATGTTAAGCACACAAACAAAACATAGTAAAAAAAAAAAAAAATATAATCACAAAAAAAAAAAAAAAAAAGAAATACTGCAATAAAGTAGCGCTAGACCCCACACTAGGATACCCTGTGTCGTGAGATCTAGTTGTTTCGGCGTTATTGACACGTTATCAGTGCACTAGTGGGTAGTTCAGTGACTGTTTGGTTACTTACTCTAAATAATATTTAAACCTACTTAACTAAAAGAAACATGCAAAATTACAATTAAAAGGTTTGTGTAGAGTGTAGTGTAGTGTAGTTTGTATGTACGTGTGTTTGTGTTAAAGGTATGTGTTAGGGGGATGTGTTGCGCCTGAGTGAGTGTTTGCGAGGGACTTAAAGTATGGGAGTCAGGAGAGCTTCAGTCCGTGCATAGTCCTGAGCTGATAGCCACTTAATAACTTTTATTTTACAAGTATGCCTGGTGCAACCCACTATGTCCAGGATTTTGTTAATCTGTTGATAAATGAATGGACCCGTGAATCTTGGAGCTCTTTGGGCGAATTTAGTGCGAGTAGTGGGTGTTTTCCATTTTTTCTCTCTGCATGACCTAGTAGATATGGATTGGGTTTGGGATGCTTGTCGGTGGAAGCGTAATAAGGAAGACAAAATGAAGAGCTGTCTTATCCTAAGAACGTCACATTCTTGGTACAGCCTATCAGTGGGATACCGATAGGGCCTCATACCGATAGGGACAAAGGGGCATCTTAAAGGTTGCTTATGGAGCAACCTTTAAGATGCCCCTTTGTGCTCGTTCTAGTTTTATCAAATGAGTCTTTGCTGCTGCACCCCATGCCACTATACAATAGTTCAGAATAGATTGGAATAAAGCGAAGTACACACATCTGAGGGTATTGAGGTCGGCAATGTTCCTAAGTTTTTTAAATATGAACATAAGTTTACGGGCCCTAGCAGTGACAGCATCTGAAGCATCAAGAAGCTTCAACAGTTGCAGATAAACTGGTGCATGAAGTCTTCTGCCGTTTGGGAGTACCCTTGGAGATTCATAGTGATCAAGGAAGGAATTTTGAGTCCCAAATATTCCAGGAAACTTGTCGAGTTATTGGTACTCATAAAACAAGAACAACTTCTTACCACCCACAATCTGATGGAATGGTGGAACGATTTAATCAGACATTGGAGAGATACCTGGCAAAAGTTGTGGAAAATCGGCAACGAGATTGGGACAAGCACATACAACCGTTTTTGTTGTCATATCAAAGCGCTGTTCATGAAAGTACATCGGTGACACCAGCTTTCGCAAACTTTGGAAGAGAATTACGACTGCCTGCTGACCTGATCACCGGAATACCACCTGATGCCCCACGCAGTATAACCTATTATGCGAATGACCTGCGGAACAAAATGAATGACATTTATGAGCACGTCAGACAATCGGGCCAGCAAATGTCTGAAAAGATGAAAACCCGTTATGACCGCAAAATGAACAATAAAGGGTTCGACGAAGGCTCACTAGTGTGGTTGCACAATCTAGTCCGCAGCAAAGGGAAATCTCCTAAGCTTCAAGCTAAATGGGACGGACCGTACCGGATTGTGACAAAGATCAATGACGTAACCTACCGGATACAGAATGGTGCAAGAGATACTCCTAAGATCGTCCATGTGGATCGACTGGCGCGTTATTATGGGGCCGATAATAGGATAGAAAAAAATATACAAAAACAGCTACAGCGACGCGTGGCCGGGTCAGCTAGTAATATAATAATAATATTATGCGAATCCAGGACCGCCACCAGCGCCCTATTTTTGTTATGCATGGGCAAACGAGGTAAGCGTGGCCTAAGTTCGGGCGACATAAAGCGATATTCCTGAATCGCATCCTCCAAAGCACTCCTCAATTCTTCATTGTACTGGGTACTTACGTTTGTAGCCCTATCATTACTCCCTTCGTCTGCATGACTTGTATTAGACTGCGGTAGTATTGCAGCAGTCTGCGACTGGGGAGCGATGACATGACTACTCCGCATTTCACTTCGCAAGCGATCAAGTACAGTGTCATCCAACATATGATTACGCTGGATAACCCACACCTGATCCGACAGTCGTTGTGCCGAGACGTTGACAGCCGGCTCAAGCACCTGAAAAAGAGAGAGCATCCGAACACGGTACGCGGTCAGATTGTTTCCCCCCTCCCCCTTGCCCCATAGTATGAGCGCATGACATTTTCATTGATGGAACGTGTCCATCTCATGCGCTGCACACTTCCGCCGGGAGCTGGGACCCTATCAGAGGCCGGTGGGCCTCGAGGTCCTAAGCCGTCCGGCGGCCGGCGTCCTCCCCGTCGACGAGCAGGTGGTGGCGTCGTGGGCGGAGAGAAATACTCGTCGCTCGAGCTCGACGCAACTGCCGCGGCCGGTGTCGTCACAGCGTTCACAGTGGGGCTTGGTACCGGCGGCGGCGAGGCGGAGCTGAGCGAAGAGTCCGGAGGTGGTAGGCGTGTACGTCTTGCGGCTGATCTTGTCAACATATTTTCTTCATTTTCATATTATTTGTTTGGTTTTATCGGGGGTGACATGACATATGTCACCTCCGATTCGGCAGTTTTTGATAAATATTGGAATATTATGGTTCATTCTTGGTTCATTGTACTTTTCTATTGATATTATATTAAATTGAGTATTTGGACTTTGGATGCAGGTAGAATTTCACAATAAAACTGGTCTAAAATTTAATTAATCTGAAAATTATTACGAATTGATTTGTTGACGTTGGTGTTGCCAGCCCTTCCTTATATATTCTGGATTCGCAGTTGTCAAAATATTTTGATAACTGCGAAGACCTCACCGATACTCATTCGATTCTGTACTGCGCAGCTGTAGCGGCATGTCAAATTTGCCAATGATTCTAGAACTACACGACCGAAACCAGCCGTACCAGCTTGGCAGTGCAGAATTGAACGCCGTATTGGTGGGGCCAGAACGCTCATCGGCAAACTAATCTGCTTCAGGGAGGGCAATACTCGCATTAGAGTGATGCGCTTTGTGAGGCGGGCGTTCGCGGGGACTGATATCAGAAGGCCAATTCTCGTAATTTAAAATGTTCAAAATCTAGTCGCAGTCTCATCTCAGCGACAAACAAATGTCAAAATGTAGGGAAATTAGAGGCATTTTTTGACAGATTGAGACTGAGATCAGACTGTGAACGTTCCAAAAATTACGAGAATTGCCCCTCAGTCATATGTCTTGTGTCACAGAGCGCATCGACTTCCTGAAGCAGAAAATGTATGCATGGGCGAACCGTATTCGTCGGTATAAGCGACGGGTAGAGCGATATACTCAGAATCGCACCTTCCACCCCTCCTCCTCCTTCCTCCTTCCTTCCTTCCTTCTTCTTCGCTTCCTTCCTTCCTTTGTTTTATTTCATGTTTTTGTTACTGTTTTTATAACTTGTTTTATTTTTTACTGTGTTTAGTTTTTAGTTTATTGATAGTTTGTGATCCTCCTGTACGAGTCGCAATAAATACTTTTTCTTTCTTTTCTTTCTTTTTCCAGACTGATGAAAGGTGGGTTTATAGGGGTTGGGAACGACCGGACCAAGGTGTGGCTGAGACGTGCCTGCCGGATGATGATGCCATGTGTTCCTTCTGGCGCAGCATCTGGTCGGTGCCTGTCAGTCACACCGAAGGTGATTGGGCTCGGGAAATTGAGCGAGCTTGCGATCTAATACCAGAAATGGGGGCTATCACCATCTGCCCCCAAGATGTAGCTCGTGCAGTCCGTCCGTTGCCCAACTGGAAGGCTCCAGGGCCGGATGGGCTGCATAACTTTTGGATCAAATGGTTCTCAAGGTCGCACGCTCGCTTGGCATCTCAGTTCCAGACTGCTTTAGAGTCTGGTTCGCTACCCCAGTTCCTAACAACAGGAATTACCCACCTGCTCCATAAATCAGGTAGCACTGCGGAACCCAAAAATTATAGGCCGATCACATGTTTACCGACGGTCTATAAAATTCTTACATCCATTTTGAGAACTAAAATTAACAAACATAGATACCAACTCCATCATGTCTGCATCTCAGAATGGATGTAGGAATGGGTCCCGCGGTACTAAGGAGCTACTCGTCATTGATATGACCATTAGCCAACAGGTTCGTCGTTCCCGAAAGGATCTATCGACATGTTGGATAGATTATAAGAAGGCCTATGACTCGGTACCACATACATGGTTCATGAGGGTGCTGGAGTTGTATAAAGTAGATACAAATCTGCGCACCTTCCTGATGTCGTGTGTGGGGCAATGGAGGGCAGTCCTTCGCTATCCAGGATGTCGAAATATTCAGAGGAATAGCGAACCGATAACGATCGAACGAGGCATATTCCAGGGCGACAGTTTGAGCCCGCTTTGGTTCTGCTTAGCCTTGAATCCTCTAAGCACACTGCTGGAGGATTCAGGTCTAGGCTATCGGCTGAGGAGAGGTGGTCAGGTTATATCGCACCTCCTCTATATGGATGAACTAAAACTCTTTGCCCCCAACAATTTACAACTAATGGAGCTACTGAAAGTAACTCAAACTTTCAGTAACGCCATTAGGATGGAATTTGGTGTGGACAAATGTGCGGTCATGCATGTAAAGCGAGGGGAGATTGTGGAATCCGTGGGAACTCAACTCTCGGATTCCACAAACGTTAGAGCCCTCTCCGCATCCGAAACCTATAAGTATTTGGGTATGTTGGAAGCGTTAGGGATCAATGGTACTGACATGAAGCAATCGTTGAAGGAGCGCTTCTTTGGCCGCCTGAAAAAAGTACTTAATATTCTTCTATCAGGCGGAAACAAGGTGCGCGCCTTCAACGGTTGGGTCATGCCGGTTTTGATGTACTCTTTCGGCTTATTCAAATGGACTCAGACCGAACTCGACGCCCTGGATAGGAAGGTCCGTACACTGCTGACTGAAAATCGAATGCATCACCCACGGTCATCGGTAATGAGGCTGTATATCCCGCGAAAGTGTGGAGGTCGAGGCTTTTTAAACGCTAAGACTCTCCACAATCGCGAGATATGCAGTCTCAGGGAATATTTCCTAGAAACCGACGTGGGGATGCATCGGGATGTAGTCGCAGTGGACAATGGCCTCACCCCGCTCTCCTTGGCTAAAGAGAACTGGCGCAAACCAGTAGTGCTTGACACTAATGATCGCATGGAGGTATGGCAGAGTAAGGAGCTTCACGGACGCTTTTTCCGGGCCCTACATGGACCCGATGTAGATCTACTAGCGTCCGTAGCCGTGGCTACGTTTCGGTGACCTCTTTGGAGAAACCGAAGGTTTTGTTTGTGCAATTATGGACGAATTTATGATGACGAACAATTACCGGAGATTTATTGTTAAAGACGGCACGGTTGACATCTGTCGGGCATGTCACCGGCCGGGGGAATCAATTAGACATATCATCTCTGGGTGTTCTCGTCTAGCTAACGGAGAGTACTTGCATAGACACAACCTTGTAGCCAGGATAATCCATCAGCAGCTTGCTTTGAAATACAACCTTGTGGAATCGGAGGTGCCGTACTAGAGGTATGTGCCCGACCCAGTTCTCGAAAATGGTAATATCACATTGTACTGGGATCGATCCATCATCACTGACAGGACTATTGTTGCCAATAAGCCTGATATAGTGGTGGTGGATCGATCAGAGCGGCGCGCAATGATTGTTGACATAACCGTCCCGCATGATGAGAACCTCGTGAAAGCCGAGAAAGATAAACAAATCAAATATCTTGACTTGGCTCGCGAGGTTGTCGACATGTGGGATGTAGACTCAGCAATCATTGTGCCGATAGTCGTAACAGCCAATGGATTAATAGCCAAGAGCCTCGACCAACACCTAAGGAGGCTCTCGTTGGGCAGCTGGATCAAGGGCTTGATTCAGAGAGCGGTACTTCTGGACACGGCTCGCATTGTTAGGAGGTTCCTCTCTCTGGAACCCTGACCGCCGGTAGCTTGGACCTTGTTCCCGATACCGGTGGGCTACTATTTTTTTATATTTTTAAATGTTTTTATATCTTTATATCATAATATTTAAAACTATAATTTATATGTGTATATAATGAAATCTATATCTGTATCTATTGAAGTGGATAAATGTACTTAGCAGTAAGAAACCTTTATGTTAAGCAGTCAGTATTAAACGCTTGTCTTG
This sequence comes from Gortyna flavago, assembly GCA_963669345.1. NCBI lineage: Eukaryota > Metazoa > Arthropoda > Insecta > Lepidoptera > Noctuidae > Gortyna > Gortyna flavago. The sequence goes on along the minus strand of OY770141.1, from coordinate 17,944,387 downwards.
TACGAACGTGTTTGAATCATCCTCCATACTTCATGGCGACCCTGCCACGTACGTTCCGGGAACTGCGCTTGCGAGCTATCCGATAGCGGGCGAAAAGTGCAAACGCGGCGGATTCCTGTGTGCCTCGGTGCACCGAGTTAAAATGTTTAACAAATGGAATAATATAAGACCGATGGTGATTGACTCTAGCTGTGTAATACGGGACGTGAATAAAAAGCAAAATGGGAAAAAGTTACTCAAAAACTGAAGATAAGGAAGTTATTATAGCTCAAAACGCTTCGGGAGGCAATAATAGTGCCAGTGATTCGGAGCAAGAAAACCATATAAAGTTTAATAACATTTTGATGACGACGTTTCTGGTGCTGATAATTATTGTGATTCTTGCATTAATTTACAAGAAAATGAAAAAAGGACATAAGAAATGGATAGACCAGCAAGTGGATTCTGCATTTATAAGAAGGATGCGGCAGCGTTTATCCGGAAGGAGAGACCAGGCGCACGCTGAAGATGTTTGAGTGCAGTCAATTCAGTTCGAGGGAAGATTTGTGAGAAATTAAGTGTTAAAAAAAAAAAAAAAGTGAAATAAGAAGTGTGTGAAGTGAAGTGTTTTACGCATAATTAGATTTAAAAGTACGTAGTAATATTAAGTTCTAAAAATAGATTGCGAGTCGCAGTACCATAGTAAAACGGTGCATTAATTGAATGAGCCTCGAGTTAGAATGTGTTAAATTGTAAAGAATGATATATGAAATTATGGTGCAACAACTATATTTTAAATTATATTATGGCAGATGAATTAATCGAATTATATGAAGAACTACTACAAATACGGAAATATCTTATAAAAAAAGGCCAGAGTAGATATAAAGGTTCAGTATCAACTGATAAGTTGCAAGAGGCCGAGATATTGTTAAAAAAAAGTGAGACATTACTTTCTACTTTAGGTGGTATAACAAAGGAATCGGAGATAGAGTTAATTAATGCCACGTACAAAAAGATTTGTGCTTCGTTTCAAGAAATATCAAAATTGTGTACTGTGTTTAGCGTAGAATTTAAATCAGAAACGATGGAATTTGATATGAAAACTGTGTGTATGTTAATGCCTATATTAGATGATAAGGAAAATACAACGAAGCGATTGATTGATGCGGTGGAGATGTATGCGGATATGCTTAGTGATGTAGGTCAACAATTATTAATTAAGTTTATACTAAAGGGTAGATTATCAGAAAATGCCAAGTTACGAGTAGCAGGCACTTACTCGTCAATTAGTGACATGATTAAGGATTTTAAGAATAAACTATTAATAAAAAAATCCTTTACAGCAGTTCAAAATCAAATTCAATCTCTGAATCAAGGCTATAGGACTATTGAGGAATACGGGTCGGAACTTGAAAGATTATTAACAGAATTGAATATTTCTCAGGCTGAGGGAGACACTGTCAAGTGCGCGATTCTGAAGCCAATTAATGAAAAAATGGCCGTGAAAAAGTTTACAGATGGACTTAAGAGCGAAAGGTTGGGCACGATCATCGCAGCACGCAACTACATATTCCTGAAGGACGCAATCCAGGCAGCCAAGGACGAGTCCCCGCCGTCATCGTCTTTTTCCAGGCCTGCTGAGGTTATGGAGGTGACGTCAAGCTTCCGAGGTAGGCACAATTATCGTTTTCCTAAGCCCTCGAGACAAAATAGGGGTCATGGTCATCAAAATTTTCAAAATAATAACAGAGGTAATTATCAAAATAATTTTAATAATTATGGTTATCACTCAAATAGATACCAAGGTCACTCCAGACCTTTTCGGTACGCCCCTCGCGGCAGAGGCCAGCATAACAGACAGGGTTACATCTATAATAGGCGTGGTGGCCAAGGTTTATACAGAGTAAAGAACTCACCACAAAATGACAATACTCAGGCACGAACAACAAATAGTTCGGAACAAAGACCAGAGCAGATTGGCAACAGTCAGTTTTTTCGTGATTAATAATTTTGTTTATAATACTTGCAGTGGTAATTTTAAATTTGTTAACTTCTATATTAATGGTAAAAAACTTATACTATTATTAGATACAGGCGCATCCATTTCAATTATTAAGGAAGAAGAACTTCCAAAGACAACCCAGGTGTTTCGCGATAATTTAGCGGTCAATGGAATCGGAGGAAAGGTTTACTCCACAGGTACAGCAGTCACTCGAACATTGATTCATGCAGTGTTCGATTTATACGCTTCTGAAACTGATGCGTTTCAAATTAAGTTTCATATATTTAAAACTTTACCAATCACTGTTGATGGAATATTAGGATTAGACTTCTTGAAAAGGTATAAAGGTAACATTGATTTAAATAAAAATTTGTTAACGCTACAGATAAGAGAAAAATGTTATAATCAACCAATTTTTGACAAACCAGATTACAGTACTGATTCCACCACGAAGTGAAACCATTCATTACATTTATTTAAACACGGAAGTGAAAGGTGATTGCCTTGTTAGCGCTAGAGAGTTAGAAAAGGATGTTTTCCTAGCAGGTACTATAGTAAGGCCTAAAAATAAAAGAGTCCCTATAAAAATTTTAAATACTCGGGATGACGAAGTAAGTTTAAAGAATTTTGTATTAAACGTAGAGGATTTAGAGGATTACCATACTTTTGAATTTAGCAAACATGAAAGTAGTTTAAAAAGAGCCGAAACATTATTACCAATTTTAGAATTACAACACTTAAACAGTGAAGAAAAAGAATCCATTGAAAAAATTTGTACTAAATATTCCGATATTTTCTTTTTACCCGGTGATAAGTTAGAAACAACAAATATTTGCGAACAATCGATAACATTGAAGAGCAACATTAATCCTATTTATAACAAACCGTACAGATTACCACAAGCCTTAAAGCCGGAAGTAAATAAGCAAATCGATAATATGCTTAAGGATGATATTATAGAGGCATCATCTAGCGAATGGTCTAGTCCAATCCTACTAGTACCAAAAAAAAAAACAGAGGGATCTCAGAAGTGGCGTTTAGTAATTGATTTTCGGAAATTAAATGAAAATATTGTAGATGACAAATTTCCTTTGCCAAACATTACTGATATATTAGATTCGTTGTCTGGCTCAATCTATTTTACTCATTTAGACCTTCAACAAGGATATTATCAAGTGAAACTAGCACCTGAAAGCCGAAAATATACTGCATTTTCAACCTATTCAGGACATTACCAATTAAAAAGATTACCGATGGGTCTTAAGACTTCTTGCAGTGCTTTCAGTAGAGTTATGTCAATTGCGATGTCAGGATTAGCATTTGAGAAATGCTTTGTCTATTTAGACGATGTAATCGTTTTTGGAAGATCTTTAGCTATTCATAACCAGAATCTCATTGATGTTTTTGAGAGACTGAGGAAGGTTAATTTAAAGTTGAATCCAACTAAATGTCAATTCTTAAAGAAAGAAATTTTATGTCTGGGTCATTTAGTTTCAGCTGACGGTGTTTCGCCTGACCCTGACAAAACTAAAGTTTTAGAAAATTACCCAATACCAAAAAACGTGGATGAAGTGAGGCGGTTTGTTGCTTTCTGCAATTACTATAGGAAATTCGTGCCGTCCTTTACAACAATTACTAGACCTTTAAATAAGGCAGAGAAAAATTATCCAGTAATACAGAAAGAATTAACAGCCATAGTTTGGGCAGTAAAGTATTTCAGACCATATTTATTTGGCAGAACGTTTACTATTATGACAGACCACAAACCTTTAGTTTATTTATTTGGTATTAAGGACCCTTCAAGCAGGTTAATTAAATATAGATTAATACTTGAAGAATATGATTTTAAAATAGTGTACGTGAAAGGTAAGGACAATGTGATAGCGGATGCATTATCAAGGATATGCATAACATTGAATGAATTAAAGAATATGAAAGAGCAAATTTTAGCTGTCACAACAAGAGGACAAAAGAGGAGGATGGAAGAGAGATGTAAAAATCAAACAGTGCCTAGTAAAACCACCGACAATTGGCCTGATCAACCAAGGGTCGTGGAATTACTAAGACAGCCGTGTGATTCTATTGAAATGAAGTTAGTAGAAGGAAAAATTATAAGGAAGTATAAAAGAGAAAATATGATAGAGGAACGAAAGGATTGTTTTGTTTATATACCAAGCAAAATGCTATTGTGTATTAACCTTGACTTTAGATTGCATTTCTCGCGAGCCGAATTCGCAACTAAGTTAAAGGAGTTTTGTGAGAGAAAAAACGTAAAAGAACTATGCATAGTAAAAGATGATATAAATAATGAATTTATAAAAGGTTTATATAGTGAAATTAAATCTGTAAAGGAATGGAACGGGCCCCGAATATGTATTTTGAGAGGAATTGAAAGAATATATGACGAAAAGGAAAAGAAATTTATTATGAATAACTATCATTTATTGCCTACCAGTGGACATGCGGGTATGAATAGAATGACGAATAACATAAAAAAAAAATATTACTGGCCAGGAATAGATATGGATATTCGTAACTTTATAAGTAAATGTGAGATGTGTCAGAAAATGAAACAAAGTAAATATACGAGACAACCCATGACTATAACAACTACAGCATCAGCGGCCTTTGAGAAAGTTTTCCTTGATTTAGTTGGACCTTTGGACAAGGACGTGTCAGAAAATTGTTATATTTTAACCTTGCAATGCGAGTTGACAAAATACATAGAGGCATATCCATTACCCAATAAGGAAACGGTTACTGTAGCAAAAGCCTTCGTAAATAATTTTATTTTACGTTTCGGTATCCCGAAATCCATAGCAACGGATAGGGGGACAGAGTTAATTTCTCAAGTTATGGAACAGGTATGTAGGCTATTACAGATAGAAAAGTTACAATCCACTGCATATCACCATCAGTCAATCGGTTCTCTAGAGATAGCACATAAGCATTTAGGAGCATTTTTAAGAACTTATTGTAATAATGCGTATCATACATGGTCAGATTGGTTACCTTTCTGGTGTTTTAGTTTTAATACTAGTGTAAACACGCAAACTAAATATACACCATATGAGCTTGTGTTTGGAAGACAATGTAATCTGCCTAATAGTTTAGAACATGGTGTAGAACCACTTTATAACACTGATGATTATTGTTTAGATTTAAAATATAAGTTGCAAGTAGCTTTAAGAGATGCAAGAAATAATTTGGTAGCTTGTAAAAAAAAAAGAAAAGACAAATACGATAAATCATGTAATCCTGTATGTTATAAGAAAAATGATCTTATCTTGGTAAAGAATGAATGTGCTCGTAAATTAGACTGTATTTTTGATGGACCTTTTGAAGTGTTGGAAGATTTAGGAGTTAATGTTAAAATAATTAAAAATGGTAAAGTAGATGAAATACATAAAGATAGGACAAAAAAATTTAGAAACTAAGTTTATAAGAAAGGTACCTTTGCTTTTATTATTGTTTTCATTTTTTTTTTGTTTCACCCCCGGAGGTGAAGTGGATAAATGTACTTAGCAGTAAGAAACCTTTATGTTAAGCAGTCAGTATTAAACGCTTGTCTTGTACGAACGTGTTTGAATCATCCTCCATACTTCACTATTCTATTCTATATCTATATTCTGTCTTCTATATCTATATCTAACTATATCTATTCTATTCTATCTATATCTATTCTATCTATATATCTATATCTATATCTATATATATATATATATATATATATATATACATATAATAAATCTGTAGACGAGACGTTTCTGTACATTGAAAAAATTTCCAAAAAAAATAGTTGGGGTGTTAAAGGATAACCAACAGATGCCATTTCATCAGTTTTTGGAATTTTTGTCTGTTTGTCGGTTTGTCTGTTTGTCTGTTTGGATGTGACAGATTATTGATTTGAACAGGGTCAACGTAAAAAGTACCAAACAAATGCGGTTAATTTTTATACTTAAATATGGTGTAGAACTCGGAGCAGTTATGAGTTTTTGTTTCATCGCAATCGGTTCACTCTATCAAAAGATATAATCAATTTAAAGTATTCTAGAACAACTTTTTACGTTTTTTAGTAACACGTAACGACATCTATTAGCGCGATATAGTACCTACTAACGAAAACATAATTGTTGTTGTGATGTGAATAATCACGTCCTATTAGTTTATGCTCACTTAAATGACGAAATAACACAGATACCTACTTATGTCTATGTTATTTTAAAAAGTAATGATAATGATTATAATATTAAACAAAATCGCTTTCCATTGATGGTTTATTTAGTGGCGCCTGTGGCGCTAAAATAATTTTAAACAAAAAGTGAGGATAATGTAAGATAATAATAATTGATGTGGTGTTCTGAGCGATAAAGAAGTTAGATAATTATTTATATAGAAAGTTGAGTAACGCAGAGCGTTTTTTAACGAAGTTCTTATATGGAGCTTGCGGTAGGAGTTCTAAGGGAGAAATCGTCAAATAACGAAAAAGCGTTATGCCTCATTTTTTAAAGTAATAGGTAGATAGAGACACACACACAGAGAGAGAGAGAGAGCTATTTTTCATGGTTTCCGAGGATCCTGACCCCGGTAAGTGAGGTCAAAAAGAAAATCAAAGATGGCGGTTGCCTAAATTTTTAACTTTTTCGTCATGGGTGTCGTTTTCATGGTTTTCGAGGGTGCTGAAGTCGATAGTCAGGTCAAAATGAAAATCCAAGATGGTGGCTGCAATTTTTTTTATCATGTTTGTCGTTTTCATGGTTTTTGAGGGTGCTGAAGTCGATAGTCAGGTCAAAATGAAAACCCAAGATGGCGGCTCCATTTTTTTAAAATGTTTTGTCATGGGTGTCGTTTTGATAGTTTTCGAGGGTGCTGAAGCCGATACTCAGGTCAAAATGAAAATCCAAGATGGCGGCTGCAATTTTGTTTTGATTTTTTGTCATGGATGTCGTTTTCATAGATTTCAAAGGTGCTGAAGCCGATAGGCAGGTCAAAACGAAAATCCAAGACGGAGGTTGCAATTTTTTTTTATGGGTTTCGTTTTATTGGTTTTTGAGAGTGCTGAAGCCAATAGTGAGGTTAAAATGAAACTGTAACGGCTTACCCACCGTCGATTGGCCCATGAACCGTTGGTGAAGAAGGAAGTATTCCAGTAAGATGCTGGTAGGGATCTTGACCGTACTTCCGGAATTGTCCTGATAGCCGTGGAATACCTCTCCACTCCTCTTAAGCACCTCAGGACATGTTGCCCCCTTGTCACTACGTCACTATGTGCTAGCGACCGTTTCCGGGGGCCCATTATTGAGTGTGCAAGTCACCCCCTGCCATTTTATCCGTGTATATATAAAACATTGATCAGGCAGGGGTCATAGTTCTTGGTAACCAGTCCACTTTAGCCACCCAAACCCATAGTCCAACTTTATAATATTTTCCATATCCTGCAATAGTCCTACACCAACCGGGGGTTGTCCTTGGGTGCACTTGCATAGTGCGAACAGGGATAATCGTCGGTAGGTGCCTCATTTCATTGAAAACGTCCAACGGGCCTCTGCGAGTTGGCTTCGGCCCCTCGTACGCCTTTCAAAGGACCGGGACCCCATAGTCCCGAGATATGTTAAAAGTATAAATAAAAATAATCTATATATATAAAATGCTCTTGTCACAGTTTTCGTTGCCATACTCCTCCGAAACGTCTTGACCGATTTTGATGAAATTTTTTGTGCTTATCCGGTATCTATGAGAATCGGCCATCATCTATTTTTCATACCCCTAAATCGAAACTTACGCGGGTGAAACCGCGGGGCGCAGCTAGTCTATCTATACTAATATTATAAAGAGGTAAAATTTGTTTGTATGTAGGGGGTAATCTCCGGAAGTATTGAACCAATTTTTAAAATTATTTCACTGATAGAAAGCTACATTACTCGTGAGTGCTATAGGCTATAAAATATAAAGATATCATGCATATTAGCCGAACTATCTCAATTTTTGTCTAGCCAGGCGGAAAAAATTGCTCTTACAACAGAGTTATTTGCATGCGCTGCCTTAACAGTTGTATATAATTGAAAACAATGTACGGCAACCTGGTCCGCTTTGATTAGTTCTACAAAAAAGTCCGCGACACCATATTTCTATCTTTTATATTTTAGCAGATATAATAGCTTTTATGTGTTAAAAAAAGTATTTTTCGACGTACTTACTTTTGGACGATTTTTTAAACAACAAAATATTAAAGCTTATCAAAAAAAAAAATATTTTGATCACAAGAACATCATAGAGATACGATTTGCCCGAAACAGTATGTCAATTGGTTAAATAGTTTCGAAGATATTATAAAATTACTAAATCGCAAAATGCCGCCGTCCATTCACGAACCGCATTAGAATATGCTTTGTACGGACGTTTTATCCATTTACCCATAAATGGCGTTGTGCAATTACGTCATTTTTCTGAATCGCGGTGTTAAGATTTTCGGAGGATTAATGACCCTCTCCTCCAGTTATTATTTAACTTTCGTCGTTAGGTATGTGTGTTGTACGCGGTTGGTTGGATGTCGTTGTTGGTCTTTAAAATTGTTTTGGTTGCTCGGTTTCTTAAAACACAAACACTATCTACATCGTTCTCATTCTTCGAGTTCGAAGCTGTGGTATTTCTGTTTTTGGGATATCTGACAGTTTCAGCGATTGTTTATCATGCCTAAAAGGAAATCACAATTTTCCCGTCAGACATCCCAGACAAGAGCAGCTCGAGTACGCCGTACGGAAGAGTCTGCTCTTGAAAATCATCAGCCCCTCTCGAGGAATAGAGAAAATATTTCGCAACCACGCGCTGGGAAATCTAGCTCCGAGCGTCGAGTGTTCACAGCGGCTCGCTAGCCAAAGCGCGAGAACGTCGCAGGCCCGTGCTCGGGAATCTAGCGCTGAACGTGCGCAGCGTCCAAATGATTTAAGGCAGCATGTCTCTGCAACAAAGGATAGGGAGTCTAGCGCTGAGAGTTCGTAGCGGCTCGCTAGCCAAAGCGCGAGAACATCGCAGGCCCGTGCTCGGGAATCTAGCGCTGAACGTGAGCAGCGTCTAAATGATTTAAGGCAGCATGTCTCTGCAACAAGGGATAGGGAGTCTAGCGCTGAGCGTTCACAGCGGCTTGCTAACCAAAGCTGGAGAACATCGCAGGCCCGTGCTCGGGAATCTAGCGCTAAACGTGCGCAGCGTCTCAATGATTTAAGGCAGCATGTCTCTGCAACAAGGGATAGGGAGTCTAGCGCTGAGCGCTCGCAGCGGCTCGCTAGCCAAAGCGCGAGAACATCGCAGGCCCGTGCTCGGGAATCTATCGCTGAACGTGCGCAGCGTCTCAATGATTTAAGGCATCATGTCTCTGCAACAAGGGATAGGGAGTCTAGCGCTGAGCGCCCCGATAATATAGCCAAAGTGGCATGTAATACATACATACATATGCAATAAAAACAAAACCCTCCTTTTGGCAGTCAGGAAATAAATCATAGCACTCAGTACTAACCGAACCACACTCATACTTTCATCACAAGTTAAAATGTTTACCGCCCAACGAAGTGGGCGCGGGTCAGCTAGTAATAATATAAAGAGGAAAGATTTGTTTGTTTGAATTGAATAGGCTCCGAAACTACTGGACCGATTTGAAAAATTTTTTCACCATTAGAATCCTACATTATCCCTGATAAACATAGGCTATAGAATATTTTGAAAAAGTTAGGGATCCGTATGACACAACTTCGATAACCCGAGATGTGAAAAAAATACCAAAAAAATCCTTATATCGCGAACCCTGCGGAAACTATTGACGTTAGAGCAATGTTATGTACTACAGTTTTATAGGGGACATCAATATCTACAAAAAAGTCCGCGACAGCATATGTCTATCTCTTAAGGTTGACTCACTATAACCGTTTTTATGGTAATCAAATTTGTTCTAAAATAATGCATTATTTGCGAAGGTGTTTTTATAAACATGATATTAATCCTTATCCAAATAAATACATTATTCATCACAAGTATTTAATTTTGAACAAAATTGCCCTTGACATCATTCGATTTCAATGAATATTTTAGGAGATATCATAGTTTTAAAATAGTACTAATAATAAAGCTGAAGAGTTGTTTGTTTGAAAGCTCTAATCTCTGGAAGTATCAGTCGGATTTATAAAAATCTTTTTGCATTTGATAGGCTATAGTCTGTTAAACATCACGCTAGAGCTCTTATGAGTTGAGCAAAAAGAAAAAAAAAGTCAGAAGTTTTCGCTAAGTGAAAACGAAGTAATAGCGCAGGCCGGCGATGCGACGCGACGGGGTGGGACGGGCGGGGGAACAATAAATTTCAGCCGTACGAAGTCGTGGGCAGAAGCTGATGATGATGGTGGAACTCCCTTTTCCGCACTTAAACTCCTATTCGGTCCGTTGTGCGTGGAGATTCTGACTAAAAGAGCCAGCTTAGCTCCGCCCAAAAGCACAGAAGCTTTCTGGGAGCTTCACAGGCTTCGCGGAGCGACCTCATTGTTCCGAGGATTTCTGCACATTGAGTAGCCACGGCCTCGCATTCCAGGATGCCGTGGGCTGATGATTCCTCGGCGTTAAGGCAGCCCCTGCAAAGGGGGCTGTCTGTGTCGCCTATGTTAAAAAGATTTCTGTTAAGGGGGTTATGGCCCGTAATTGTTCCTATTATTATTCTTAGGTTATTTCTACTCAGGCTGAGAAGTTTTTTGGTGTACCATTATTAATGCCAATTTTGACTGTCTACAGTCTGTTGGCGGGCAGAAGCTATAAATTATAAAGATCTTAAACATTAATTTTCGAAAACTACCATTCAAGGGGAGGTGGAAAGGGTGTTAAATTGAACCACGCGGACGAAGTCGCGGGCGAAGTGCTAGTTACAGATAAATGGTTGTAATTTATTGTCAAAATTAATAAAATAAAATAATTAAATGTTTGTTTATTATATTTTATCTCCCAAAGTTAATTTTATTCATAAAATGTTGAACACTTTTCTGACGTAAAAACCTCTTCAAATTCAAATTCAATTTGAATTTGAATAAAAACTCTTTGCTGAGATTTAAAAAAGTACCGTTCGTTTTAGACGGAGCATCTTGATAAACCGTGCGTTCTACCTCGTGCGTTTTACATTACAATAACGCACAAGTACGTAATGAGATACAATACGATATTGAAATTGGTGAAATAAGAGACCCTTTACGAGCAAATGTGTTATAAAATCTAATATATAAAATTCTCGTGTCACAGTTTTCGTTGCCATACTCCTCCGAAACGGCTTGACCGATTTTGATGAAAATTTTTGTGCTGATCCGGTATCTATGAGAATCGGCCAACATCTATTTTTCATCCCCCTAAGTGATAAGGGAAAACTTACGCGGGTGAAACCGCGGGGCGCAGCTAGTAACATATAAATATCGAGGACGAAGCACGCAGTAATAGGACTCATAGCCCGCTCAGGCCGGCTGAGTCGCCACGCTCAGAAGCCCCAAGTATGTGGAAGGGCGAGCTCCGCAATACCGATCTTCGCGAGGCCACTCAGCCGGTGTGGTCGAGCTAAACGGCTAAGTTCCTCGTGTGAGTAATGTGGGTGTTTGTGCAGGTCGGCGGAAGACAACTACATCTCAGAGGTGGAGGGCAGCGCGCTGTGGGGTTGCCGCGCGCTGCGCACGCTGCGCCTAGCGCGCAACCTGCTGCGCGACGTGCCCACACACGCGCTCGCGCCGCTGCACCACCTGCAGACACTGTACGTACACAGTCTACTTGTGTAATACCAGCCGTGTGCTGTGGCGCTTGTGGGAATCAGTGGGGCACTGCACTGAGCAATGTGTCACCATTCATTAGCGCGTTGTTATTAACAAACAAGCCGACATACGGAGCTGACCTACTTGCAGTCGCCGCTGAACTTCGTAGATAAGTACTGCAGTTAGCTCGGAGCTCAGAACTACCCCTCTGCTACGTCATCGCCTCTACTCCCACCTTTTTACTATTGAAGTCACATTTTGTAAGCCCAGCAATTTTTATTTCTGTTTTATTAAAATTAACCTCAACGCAAACTAATCAGTATGAGAGAAGTGATGGCGGGCAGGCGGGCAGCCATACGGTGTAGGTCTTGTGTGACACACTTACTGCTGCTATATATAGCACATCATAATTCGCGGTATTTATAATTAATTGCGAGTGGACTCGGTGTTTGCGTCTGTCGGCGAGCACCGCTCACGCGCCGCCTGCGCCGGGGCTTGCGGCTGGCGCGCCAGGCCTTTTCACTGAAATCCTTGCTAACAACGTTGACATTTTCACATTCATTAACATTTTGGACTGCTGCTGTTTATTGGATAATTATTTTGCTAAGTGAAATATTTGAAATACATATTGTAAACTTGGGGATCCTGCCGTTTTGTAAGTAAGTAAGTAGTAAGTAAGTAAATTTTTATTTGTTTAAACATGGTATACATTGCATGCAGGATAATAATGGGATACAGAAAGTTCTCATGCTCAATTGGTAGGAAAGATGGTGCTTAAACCGTACTAATATTTAACAACATTACATTTCGTCATTATAATTCATTAAAGATTAGGGATAATTACAATTCAATTAGTATATCTTTAGATACAATTCAATGTCAAAGTAGTCTTTAAATAAATTGTTCATAAAAAATATGAATTACTGTCATTAAAAAAAATCAATTTCAAATTATTATTCCAAAAATACTATAGCTCATTTTCTCATATCACATCTGACATTGGCAGAATTGTCGACATCTGCACCATTGCCATAAAGAAAAATAGAATAGAATAGAACATATCAAAAGATACAACATTGTCATCTCAAAAACGAGGACCTCTTTCATAAACTCTGCTATACATTATGCTCTTTCAGTTAGTGAACTCTTCAATTTACTTTTAAAAGAGCAGGATTTATTTAATGTTTTCCATGATTTGGGCAATTTATTAAAAATAGAGAGAAAATAGAGTACTTTGTATATACGGAAATAGAGCGCCATCTGGCGCGATTTGAACGATAACAGATTAAAAAAGCGCCCTCTGCGATTAAAATACTAAACTACATCCGTATCAGTATTATAATCGCGCGACCTAGATCCATCCATCGTCCAATTGTTTTATATCATCATCTGCCTAGCCTTTTCCCAACTATGTTGGGGTCGGCTTCCAGTCTAACCGGATGCAGCTGAATACCAGTATTTTACATGGAGCGACTGCCTATCTGACCTCCACAACCCAGTTACTGGGAAATACGATACCCCTTGGTAAGACTGGTTGTCAGACTTTCGGGCTTCTGACTACCCGTAACGTAATTGTTTTATATAACAGAGATAATAAAATTATACCGATATAAGTATTCAAAATCTGTTAACTACAACATATTTAGATATTATTTAAATTACACACCCCCTTACTAATAAACGTATTATATCAGACGAATAGTTACACACCGACTTCTCTCTTTCAGTCGTCAGTAATTTGATTTTCGATAGAAGACAAAGCGTTGTGTAACTATACAGACGATACACAATGTTTATTAGTAAAGGGGATATAGTACAACGAACGATCACAACAGACAACGAACGATCCCAGCATTCACAGCAGAACGACATCAAAACAGCAACAGCCATTTTTGTTTATTACTTGCCAGTGCTGCCAGGGCATATATTTAAATATCTCTAAATTCTTACCAAAGTATGTAAGATCTTTTTATTTCAACATTTTTTTCAGCAAAAATGACTTATCATCATGGACACGTATGTTTATATTTAATTTATTCTAAGGAACCCTATATTTACAATAAACACTCTTTGCTTATCTCCAATAATAGAACTAATCAAACTTCTATGTAGCAAATAATGAATTAATTATGGCAACACATTCTTAACAGTACTACTAATATTATACCATTTATTTAGGGAGAACATTGTAAACCTTAGTGTAGTATTATATTTTTTATTTTCCTATATTATACGCCACACTAGCGCCTCTGGTTTTACAATACTAAACTAACAGATTATTATACTACGAAATTGTAAAGCTAATAACCAGCTGGAAATTTATCTTTTGTACATGTCATCTGTAATAAGTTGGGTTATCACAATGCTGTTGCAGGGTTTCTACGAGTAAGATTGTAAGGCATGACACAGAGTTTGAAATTATCACGTCTATTCCTAGGGACAGCATCAGACAAACGCTGAAATAAATTATAATTGGATTTAATGAACATTATTGTTTCCAGGATTGAAATTATGGCAAAATCTTTCCGGCATATACATATATGCCGGAAAGATTTTGCCATAATTTCATTACCCAAACAAAGGAGAATGCCAGGGTTTCCTACAAGACTCAGCCAGAACCGACAAAGATTATCTATATTTCTTAAAAAAGGAAATCTATTATAGAATTTGATAGTATAATTGGTTTTTTATTAGAAGTACACCGAAAAAAGTTATAGCTCTTTAAAGTTAATTTAAAAATAACATGAAATGAACTAATGATTAATTATCTATCGTACCCTTTCCTTTCGTCTCTCCCAAAATATCTTTCGCTGCACTCCTAATATACCCTGCCATTTCATTCCAGCATTCAACCAACGACACCGACTTCTGAATTTAAGAAAGTAATTTTTCACTTTGTTGTGTTTTTTATTGGAAGTCGGTTGTTTTTTTTGTAAAAAAGTTTTTTTAAAAGTCAATATGTTTTGTTACAATAGTTAGTGACAGAAACGAATCGCTGCAAAACCGACTCTACATAGTCTTGTCTGCTCCCCCTAGAGTGTAATTTAAGCCCGCGTAGGCGGCGCCGAGGGGCGAGGCGGCCCGCGAGCTGAGGAGCAGGTGGGTGTAGTGTAAGCTCGCGTCGGACCTCAGAAACCATGCCTGCTGCATGTTGCATGCTCGCTTGCATGCATGCTGTTTGCTTGCTTGCATGCATGCTGTTTGCTTGCTTGCATGCATGCTGTTTGCTTGCTTTCATGCATGGTACATGGTGTCATTATGGTTAACATCCCAATTCAGAGCAATCCGACTCCGATAGGTCAGGTTAGAAGGTTATTTTTTTTATAACCACCCAGAAATAGGAGCCCCGCGGAGCCGCTCCGTCGAGCTATCTTGGCAAGTGGTAATCAGTTACTAGATATATCTACTTACTCAGGTTACTATGATAGATATTCTAAAAAAAAGTTTTTATCATATTAGATTAAATAGGTTTTTGTCTTTTTGCCTATATCAGACGATTTTATATTAATTTTCTGTTATGCCTATAGAAATTTGTTACTTTAAAAATTATATATTAGGGCCGAAAATTGGCAGTTTGCGTTGCGGCGTCGCGAAAAAGAGCTTTTTATTGTCGTATAGTAGGGTAACCAGTTCATCGTGATTTTTGATAGTGGATAGACGTGTCTCTGCCATGGATCGTCGTAAGAAACTTATTGCTTATTTGTTATTAAGAAGACATTACTCTGTTTTAAATATACGACAAAGAAGATACTGGATACATCCATTTAATAATGCTATGAATCCCGATGGCGAGTACTTTACTCGAAAATACAAAGAAAAAAAAACCAAAGATATAAATAAATCGATGTCAACGTCAGACTTTTTAATTTTAAAACTGCTTCCGGGTTGACACGTGTTGTTTGCAAGAGTGATAGAAACAAACTAAATCATTGTCAATAAGTATGAAGACATACCTAACGCTGGAATTTGCGCCGCGGTGCGGCGCCGCGCCGCTTGACG
This sequence comes from Gortyna flavago, assembly GCA_963669345.1. Taxonomy (NCBI): domain Eukaryota; kingdom Metazoa; phylum Arthropoda; class Insecta; order Lepidoptera; family Noctuidae; genus Gortyna; species Gortyna flavago. The sequence continues at coordinate 17,928,643 of OY770141.1, read as the reverse complement.
CCACTGCCAATTTTAGCGCCGTGGCGCCGCAACGCGTTATGTACATGACCTAAAACGCGGTCACTATCGGACTGCATAGAAAAGAAAGAGAAGCGCGATGACACAAAGCTGGTAATTTATTGCAAAATATGAAACAATCATCTATTGTTGATTTATCAAACACCAAACAAATAAAAACCGTATACTAAAATTCGGGGAATTAAATGTTCTTTTATATGGTGAAAGTTTTATGAAAATACACCCGATAGTGTTTGCGTGATTATCGTTTTTATGTCCGCGGTAGACATTACTTTATAAATTAATTACACTCATCATCATATGCCTAGCCTTTTCCCAACTATGTTGGGGTCGGCTTCCAGTCTAACCGGATGCAGCTGAATACCAGTATTAATACACTATGTTAAAAAAATATAATTGCAAATATTCACATATCAAATTACGAAGCAAATGGTCTAGTATAACATTTATTTTTTTCAAACAAAACAGTCCGGTCGATTAGACGTGATGTTGAATTTAAAATCATTAGAAGTCGTATATCTGCGCCTTAACTGTTTTACATTATCTACAATCTATCTATATATATATATATATACATATAATAAATCTGTAGACGAGGCGTTTCTGTACATTGAAAATATTTCCAAAAAAAATAGTTGGGGTATTAAAGGATAACAAACAGATGCCATTTCATCAATTTTTGGAATTTTTGTCTGTTTGTCTGTTTGGATGTGACAGATTATTGATTTGAACAGGGTCAACGTAAAAAGTACCAAACCAATACGGTTAATTTTTATACTCAAATATGGTGTAGAACTCGGAGCAGTTATTAGTTTTTGTATCATCGCAATCGCTTCACTCTATCAAAAGATATAATCAATTTAAAGTATTCTAGAACAACTTTTTACGTTTTTTGGTAACACGTAACGACATCTATTGGCGCGATATAGTACTTACTAACGAAAACATATTGTTGTTGTGATATAACATTATTAGGTGAATTCTTACCTTTATGACGAAATAACAGAGATACTTATGTCTGTGTTATTTTAAAAAGTAATGATAATGATTATCTTATCTTAATCTTAATATTTATATAAATTACGTGTCACGATTTTTGTCCGCGATGGACTCCTAAACTACTTAACCGATTTTAATCTTTGTATACCGTGTGCAGTTTGATCCAACTTGAAAGATAGGATAGAAAAAAAAATACAGAAACGTTAGCCACAGCAACGCGTGGCTGGGTCAACTAGTATCAAATAAAATTATAGGTTCAGTTGTTTGTTATATCTTGTAAATATTAGAGGTTTTGTAATCTATACTTATAATAAATCTGTAGAGAGGTCAATTCTGTACATGACATATATTTTCAAAATAACTATCAGGGGGTAATAAGTGATCGATACTGCTGCCAAAAATGCAATCAGTAAAATTTTTGTGTCTGTCTGTCTGTCTGTCTGTCTGTCTGTCTGTCTGTCTGTCTGTCTGTCTGTATGTTCCTTATAGAAACAAAAACTACTCGACGGATTTTAACGAAACTTGGTACAATTATTCTTCATACTCCTGGGGAGGTTATAGTGTACTTTTCATCACGCTACAATGAATAGGAGCAGAGCAGTGAAAGGAAATGTTGGGAAGACGGGAGAATTTGCTCCACTTTTTAAGCTTCCGTCGCGTGTGCAGCCTTAATGGTTAAAGCTACATAGAGATCATTTATGACGGAAATGTTCTACATAAAATTATCTAAAAAATATCCCACAACAGCATATGTCTATCTTTTATGGTTGACTCACAATAACACGTGTAACTCCCGATAGCTTAGCAGTTCGGAGCTTTCTGATTATATTTGTTTACTCTTACGTTTATAATACTCTCACTCATCCCTAATTAAAAGAAGTTAATATTATTACCTATTCAATAAAAAAAGAATCATAGTAATCGGTATAGAAACACCAAACTTAAACATGAAATACGCTAATAAGCCATCGCGCCGTCGCGCGTGAATACTGAATCATGCCATAAGGATTATTTTTGTGTAACGGTTGCCGCGCTCGACGCAGGTCTTGGCGGTAGGGTATAAAAAGGCGGGAGGTCCGATGTCTGGTTAAGCAGAAAGGCAACCTTAGCGAGTTGCAACTGCGAGTTGTCATGTCAAAAAAAAAAAAAAGCGCGGGCTTCATTCAATATTTGGCTGTTGATGCGTTCAGAGCGTTCGACCTTATTGACAGACAATAATTGATATTAACAAACCGTGCTTATCAGCGCGACTTTTAGTCTTTAAATAGTTTATTTGAATTTCTTTTGTTGTTCATATACTTATAATAAATCTGTAGAAGTGAAAATTCTGTACATAGAAAATATCAAAAAAATAAATGGCAGGGGGTGTTACTAGACCGACACCAAACCCAAAAATGTGATTAAAAAATTTTTAATTTTGGTCTGTCTGTCTAGGTCTGTCTGTTTGTTCAGGCATCACGCAAAAAGTACGAAGTACGAAGTCCGATTACGATGAAACTTGGTATAATTATAATTCTAAACCGTGCTTTTCTGTTTTTAATCCTCTTAGTTTTTACTAAGTACACTTTAAGGTAGAGTTATTTAGGTTTATTTTTATAAGTCGTAGGTATAGATTTTAATTTTAAAGTATGGGTGGTATATTTGATAGTGTACGTAGTGACCGTAGGTTATTTAAAAAAACTGTTAGGTAGGATTAGTAATTCGTATAGATATTAGTTTTTAGGGATTTTGCTTATTTATTGAGTTTAGATTAGTTATCATCAGAAATAGATTTATTTAGGTACTAGCTTCTGCCCGCGACTTCGTCCGCGTGAAATTTCACCCTCCACCCATTCACCCTCTTAGGAGTGGAATTTCGAAAAACCCTTTCTTAGTGGTACCTTTATACACTTCACACAGAACACACTCCAAATGTAATGTCTCTATGACCAGCGTTTTAGGCTGTGCATTGATATAATCAGTCAGACAGGATCACAGGACTTTGAATTTTATATTAGATTATAAAAGTAAACCTAAGTACCTACCTAATAAAAAAAAACTCAATAACAGAAAATAAAATACCTAAATAAACCTATTTCTGATGATAACTAATCTAAACTCAATAAATAAGCAAAATCCCTAAAAACTAATATCTACTAATCCTACCTAACAGTTTTATAAAATAACCTACGGTCACTACGTACACTATCCCCATACTTTAAAATTAAAATCTATACCTACGACTTATAAAAATAAACCTAAATAATAATTTAGGTTTATTTTTTAAAAACTAAAAGGAATAAAAAGGTCGCACTGAAAAGCACGTTTTGGAATTGCAAGTAGCAGTTAAAACATACAATTTATAGAATGCTAATCTAAACGAACGCTAGCCTATTATTATTATCATCTTCGTCGTGTACTACGACAAACTTATTATTTGCGGTTGGTACAGTAATCGGGTCTAGGGATCGAACCGCAAAATTAAGTTTGTTTTTTATTGTATATTTTTTTCCGGGATAAAAAGTACCCAGTGTGGTGCCCAGGATATTAAAGAATAATTATACCAAGTGTCATCGTAATCGAACCGGTAGTTTTTGCCTGATGCCTGAACAAACAGACAGGCAAAAAATTTTTTAATCACATTTTTGGATTCTGTGTCGGTCTAATAACACCCACTGCCATTTATTTTTTTGATATTTTCAATGTACAGAATTTTCACTTTACAGATTTATTATAAGTATAGATTTGTAATTTGAACGAATATTTAAAAACTACCAAAACAACTAATACCTATTTTATAAAATAACAACAAAAGAAATTCAAATAAACTATTTAAAGACTAAAAGTCGCGCTGATAAGCACGGTTTGTTAATATCAATTATTGTCCAGCCAAATATTGAATGAAGCTCGCGCTCGGACCTCCCGCCTTTTTATAACCTACCGCCACGACCCGCGTCGAGCGCGGCAACCGTTACACAAAAATAATCCTTATGGCATGATTCAGTATTCACGCGCGACGGCGCGATGGCTTATTAGCGTATTTCATGTATAAGTTTGGTGTTTGTATACCGATTACTATGATTCTTTTTTTATTGAATAGGTAATAATATTAACTTCTTTTAATTAGGGATGAGTGAGAGTATTATAAACGTAAGAGTAAACAAATATAATCAGAAAGCTCCGAACTGCTAAGCTATCGGGAGTTACACGTGTTATTGTGAATCAACCATAAAAGATAGACATATGCTGTTGTGGGATATTTTTTAGATAATTTTATGTAGAACATTTCCGTCATAAATGATTTCTATGTAGCTTTAACCATTAAGGCTGCACACGCGACGGAAGCTTAAAAAATGGAGCAACTTCTCCCGTTTTCCCAACATTTCCTTTCACTGCTCTGCTCCCATTCATTGTAGCGTGATGAAACGTATACTATAACCTCCCCAGGAGTATGAAGAATAATTGTACCAAGTTTCGTTAAAATCCGTCGAGTAGTTTTTGTTTCTATAAGGAACATAGAGACAGACAGACAGACAGACAGACAAAAATTTTACTGATTGCATTTTTGGCATCAGTATCGATCACTAATTACCCCCTGATAGTTATTTTGAAAATATATATCATGTACAGAATTGACCTCTCTACAGATTTATTATAAGTATAGATATAGATTTTATTTTCTGTTATTGAGTTTTTTTTTTATTAGGTAGGTACTTAGGTTTACTTTTATAATCTAATAAAAAATTCAAAGTCCTGTGATCCTGTCTGACTGATTATATCAATGGACAGCCTAAACCGCTGGTCATAGAGACATTAAATTTGGAGAGTGTGTTCTTTGTGAAGTGTATATAAATATCCACTAAGAAAGGGTTTTTAGAAATTCCACTCCTAAGAGGGTGAATGGGGTAGGGTGAAATTTCACGCGGACGAAGTCGCGGGCAGAAGCTAGTTATATCATATATTACTTACCCGTATCTGGTGTACTCTAACGTACAACTGGTTGCAGGAACCTGGCGGGCAACTTGATCAGCGAGCTGAGCGACACGGCGCTGCCGCCGCTGCTGGCGCTGCACACGCTGTGAGTACATCACTACACGCTACGCTAGTGCTACCGTCGCCGCACCGCGTGAGCCCCCCCTTATGCCAGGACACGAAGTCAGCTGTAGCGGCAGCGCGGGGAGCGGCGACGCGGCGACGCAGACCCGGTCTTGAAGCCATCATCGGCACTATCGGCAGCGGGCACGCGCGACGCTAGAGCGGCGTAGTGTTCTGTTATGAAAATTAGTGGTGCCGATTCTCTTGAGGCCGTGAATTTTTTCTAGAGCCGGAGGCGCGCAGGGTTTGCCTGCAGCCTGTGTATGTGTTTTTTATGGAATTATTCACTTTTTCAAAATCAAAATCAAAAGTCATTTATTCAAACTAGGCTGAGAATCAGCACTTTTCGAACGTCAAAATTACAAAAGACAGTCCTCCAAAACGCCCGCCCTTCACCACTTTCTAGTGCTTTCGCTGGGGAGAAGAAGTGGCGCAACAAACTCCCCAGCAGCACAACTGTTTGTTCAGTTATAAAAGACTCGACTGTATACAATACTAGATCTGCGAATTATCTATATAATTAACATTACATGACACAGAACATTCAATTAAATTAGTTGCCATATGAAAGCTAGCCACGCCAATATAAAAAAACTTTACGTACTCAAGCTAAAAAAAATACTAAAAAGTAATAAAAAAAAAAAATACTACCTAAATAAAAGCCTCCAGGTATAAAGGGCGTGACAACTTACATATTAATGCAATGCTGGGTTCACATAGCTGTCACTTGAAGTTACAAATCATAAACTAGGACCATCAAAGTAAAAAAACTTTTTTACAAAAAAAAATCGGAAGTCGGTGTCGTTGGTTCTGCATTTTCGTTTATTGACACCGACTTCCGAAAATAAAGTTATTTATCACTTTGTAGTTTTTTTTGGAAGTCGGTTGTTTTTTTTTTGTAAAAAAGTTTTTATTTTTCACTTTTTAGTGAGAGAGTTTGTAATTTATCTAAGTTACAATAGCCTAACGTCAACTGCTCATCACCTTTTACAAAATATTGCTTTTCCCGATGCTGGGACGTTAATTGTTGAGAAGTTCTCCTGGTTCTTACCAGGAGAACTCCTCAACAACCACTCACTATAAGCATTGTGACGAGCATAAATTAATAATAATAACCCCATCGCCGTATCTCTACGTTGACGTCGTGGTGGGGCTTGCGCGCTCCAAACTCTAGGCCTGTGCCGGGAGAGTTTACTTTGCCGGAACAGGTCTAAGGTGAGGAGCCAGACCAAGAGAGATACAGAAACCCGCAGGACAGCATGTGGCGAGCTGTTGGGCAGTAGCGACCCCACGGACCCTACCTCCCGGGAGAAGTTTGTTCCTCACCTCTGGCTTGCCTTTATTGGCCGGCTGGAGTGAACAATGACAAGGAACAAAGCTCCCACCTCATTCTTGCCTTTTTTGGCCAGCTTGAGTGGAGATTCGCAAGAGCAAATGTGCTCGGAGGAAGGAAGTATTCCAGTAAGATGCTGGTAGGGATCTTGACCGTACTTCCGGGATTGTCCTGATAGCCGTGGAATACCTCTCCACTCCTCATAAGCACCTCAGAAGATGTTGCCCCTTTGGCACTACGTCACTATGTGCTAGCGACCGTTTCCGGGGGCCCACTATTGAGTGTGAAAGTCACCCCCTGCAATTTTATTCGTGTACTTATATATAAAACATTGATCAGGCAGGGGTCATAGTTCTTCCATAGTTCTTGGTAACCAGTCCGCTAACCACCCAAACCCATAGACCAACTTTATATTTTCCATATCCTGCAATAGTCCTACACCAACCGGGGGTGAGAGGGGTGAGAGGATCCCATGGAAATTGAGGGAAACCCTCAAATTTTATTGGCAAACCTATAGCGATTTGGATATTTTTTAGAGTAACTTGAGCATTTGCTCTCGGAAATCATCATTTGGTAAAGTGGAGCTGATGATGAAGACTACAGACGGCCATCGGAACTAATCAATCTATACTAATATTATAAAGAGGTAAAATTTGTTTGTATGTAGGGGGTAATCTCCGGAAGTATTGAACCAATTTTAAAAATTATTTCACTGATAGAAAGCTACATTACTCGTGAGTGCTATAGGCTATAAATTATAAAGATATCATGCATATTAGCCGAACTATCTCAATTTTTGTCTAGCCAGGCGGAAAAAATTGCTCTTACAACAGAGTTATTTGCATGCGCTGCCTTAACAGTTGTATATAATTGAAAACAATGTACGGCAACCTGGTCCGCTTTGATTAGTTCTACAAAAAAGTCCGCGACACCATATTTCTATCTTTTATATTTTAGCAGATATAATAGCTTTTATGTGTTAAAAAAAGTATTTTTCGACGTACTTACTTTTGGACGATTTTTTAAACAATGAAATATTAAAGCTTATCAAAAAAAAAAAAATTTTTGATCACAAGAACATCATAGAGATACGATTTGCCCGAAACAATATGTCAATTGGTTAAATAGTTTCGAAGATATTATAAAATTACTATAAATCGCAAAATGCCGCCGTCCATTCACGAACCGCATTAGAACATGCTTTGTACGGACGTTTTATCCATTTACCCATAAATGGCGTTGTGCAATTACGTCATTTTTTCTGAATCGCGGTGTTAAGATTTTCGGAGGATTAATGACCCTCTCCTCCAGTTATTATTTAACTTTCGTCGTTAGGTATGTGTGTTGTACGCGGTTGGTTGGATGTCGTTGTTGATCTTTAAAATTGTTTTGGTTGCTCGGTTTCTTAAAACACAAACACTATCTACTTCGTTCTCATTCTTCGATTTCGAAGCTGTTGTATTTCTGTTTTTGGGATATCGGACAGTTTCAGCGATTGTTTATCATGCCTAAAAGGAAATCACAATTTTCCCGTCAGACATCCCAGACAAGAGCAGCTCAAGTACGCCGTACGGAAGAGTCTGCTCTTGAAAATCATCAGCCGCTCTCGAGGAATAGAGAAAATATTTCGCAACCACGCGCTGGGAAGTCTAGCTCCGAGCGTCGAGCGTTCACAGCGGCTTGCTAACCAAAGCTGGAGAACATCGCAGGTCCGTGCTCGGGAATCTAGCGCTGAACGTGCGCAGCGTCCAAATGATTTAAGGTAGCATGTCTCTGCAACAAGGGATAGGAAGTCTAGCGCTGAGCGTTCGTAGCGGCTCGCTAGCCAAAGCGCGAAAACATCGCAGGCCCGTGCTCGGGAATCTAGCGCTGAACGTGCGCAGCGTCCAAATGATTTAAGGCAGCATGTCTCTGCAACAAAGGATAGGGAGTCTAGCGCTGAGAGTTCGTAGCGGCTCGCTAGCCAAAGCGCGAGAACATCGCAGGCCCGTGCTCGGGAATCTAGCGCTGAACGTGCGCAGCGTCTCAATGATTTAAGGCAGCATGTCTCTGCAACAAGGGATAGGGAGTCTAGCGCTGAGCGCTCGCAGCGGCTCGCTAGCCAAAGCGCGAGAACATCGCAGGCCCGTGCTCGGGAATCTATCGCTGAACGTGCGCAGCGTCTCAATGATTTAAGGCATCATGTCTCTGCAACAAGGGATAGGGAGTCTAGCGCTGAGCGCCCCGATAATATAGCCAAAGTGGCATGTAATTTATACATACATACATACATACATATGCAATAAAAACAAAACCCTCCTTTTGGCAGTCAGGAAATAAATCACTCAGTACTAACCGAACCACACTCATACTTTCATCACAAGTTAAAATGTTTACCGCCCAACGAAGTGGGCGCGGGTCAGCTAGTGATAAATATTTCACGGGTTGCGATTCGATTACTTTAATATGGTTGCTAAGCAATTTATGCTCGTCACAATGCGTGTGGTGGTGGAGTGGAGTTCTTCAGGTTCTTACCAGGAGAACTCCTCAAAAATTAACGTCCCAGCATCGGGAAAAGCAATATTTTGTAAAAGGTGATGAGCAGTTGACGTTAGGCTATTGTAACTTAGATAAATTATAAACTCTCTCACTAAAAAGTGAAAAATAAATACTTAAACAAAAAAAAATACAACCGACTTCCAAAAAAAAACTACAAAGTGATAAATAACTTTTATTTCGGAAGTCGGTGTCAATAAACGAAAATGCAAAACCAACGACACCGACTTCCGAAATAAAAGTTATTTTTTGTACAAAAGTTTTTATACCGATATTTCATATTTTCCATTTTGCTTTAATAAGCGACGCCAAAGATAAAAATAATGAGGAAAAAACAAATGAATGACTGTTTTCAAAACTCAAATGTACCAGCTAAATGAATTTATAAATTTGAATTTGGAATTCTTAACCAAAGAGGAGATATTATATTTCAGATCAAAGTGGTCAGTAGGTACGACAAAACGCTAATTTCATATTGCAGTATTAACAAATCCTGCATGGTAATTTTGGCTTTAATCCTCCTTCTAAACTCATATTCAACCTTTTTTTGAACCATAGTCTGTCCAGAAATTTCCATCTGAAATCTTTCAAATTACGAATCGTATTTACGTCAGATGGCATTTTTCACGGTAGGCATGGTGACTTTGAAAATAACCTTGTGACGAGGAACATGTTTTTTGTGGAATATTAACGCCGAAATTTTATTGTGAATTTGAGTTGGTTGAATTAATTTAATTGCTGTCGCAATTGGTTTTACTCTTCCGTACCTCGTTATCTATAAATTTAAAAAACTATCAGTGAACATATTTTTCTTCATTTTTGGTATGTATCATTCTATTCTATTTCTTGGTTACAAGTGATTCTGCTTGCTCCACCGGTACTTACTCCTAAATTTTACTTCAGGATAAGGCCCGAATTATGGGCAAGCCGATTTGATCGATTTTTCACTCTACCCTGACTCTCGAGACGAAGTATAAGCTGTTCGCCAGAAGAGCGCCCGCAGCTAGCTGTTGCAGATCTACTTGCTGTTGAGGATCTGCTACCTGATTATTGTTCTGCTCTATTAATCTACGAGGATCCCGAGAACGGACACGAAGACCCCTTTTTTGGGAACAGATACCTTTTTTAGTCTATTCTCATAGTAGATTGTCTAGATATATTTTCCTATCAAAATTGCGTGAATTTTTATCATTCAAATACGGCGGGTGTGCTATTTTAACTTTTTTTCCCTTGGACCGCGCAAACTTTGAATCTATCTAATATTTTCTTGATTGCAATCACGTCAATGTAACAAAATTCTCACTTTATTTTTGTCTTTACAAAACCCAAAACCTTAAGTATTTCTATTTCATTCATATTCGTATTTATAACCAACGTCACAAGGTATCTTAAAGTAATCTTTTTGCTTAATTTTTTTATACTAAATTATTGTATTTGAAATTTTTTATTTTTTACAACAAAATTATACGTAATGGTAGTGAAATTGTGAAGTCACCGCGTTTTATTTCGCTACAATATGTAAGGACCTAATTATATGCTGTCCGATAATATGTTTGACAATATTATAATATAATATGACAAGCCATTGGGGTGTAAGGGGGAGCACATAACAACCGGACTTCCCAAACGTCAACCTCACCTGCGCGCGGTACACCCTGCCACTGACAGACGAGGCGCTGGCGACCGACCGATGGCGGTATAACCATCCCACAAGCCAACCTAAATCCTCCAGAACGATGACGGGCAGCAGCGTCATCGTTGCGAAAGGCTTGGCTCTGCGGTCACCAACCCGCATGCCCAGCGTGGTGACTACAAAGTGCAAAGAATCCCCGGGTTACGGCAGGCTACCAACGACTGGCTCGGGAGGAGGCACGGCTCCCTGTCATTTCGGGTGACGCAGGTGCTCTCGGGGCATGGTTGCTTCGGGAAGTACCTGTGTCGCATAAGCAGGGAGCCGGACGCCCGGTATCACCACTGCGTCGACTGCCGGGAGGACACGGCGTGGCATACGCTGGCAGAGTGTGCCGCTTGGGAGGAGCCGCGCCGTGCCCTCATCTCAGAAGTAGGCAGTGACTTATCGCTACCGGCCGTGGTCGAGTCGATGGTCGGCAGCGAGGAGTCCTGGGACGCGGTGGTTTCCTTCTGCAAAACAGTCGTGTCGCTGAAGGAGGCTGCGGAACGGGAGAGGGAGATCTCGTCCACTCACCCGGTCCGCAGCAGGCGCACCGGGCGTCGGCGGAAGGCGGACAACGCCCTCTTCCAGCCCCCCTAAATGGGTCCAGGGGAGACGGACTCGGGGACGTCCGTCGCCCCCCACACATCAGGACCCGAGGTGGTGGCGCGTAGTGTTCCACGCGCGCCCCTCTTAGACGTCACGGAGGGAGTCAAACACCTCACTCCCCCCCCTGACCCGACGAGGCCCGCAGGGGCGGGCCGGCACCAGTCGGGGGTTGCGGAAGGATCTTACGTTCCCGTGACCCCCAACGTAGGTGTGAGATGGAACACCGGGGTGGTTTTTAGTCAGTAAGTGTTTGACAGACCCCGCCGCCCGCCTCAGGGCGGCGGACATCCATGATTATTTTCCACCCCGGAACAAAAAAAAAAGGCTACCAACGAAGACTATTATATGGCTACGTATAATGGACGTTCGTTGAGGCTGGACCATCACCTTGCCGAACTTGAGATAGAGTTAGGTCGCATTAACTGGCATATACTGGGGTTATCTGAAGTCCGAAGACAGGGGGAGGACACGATTGTTATGTGGGGTGGTCTAGAATATGAGTAGGAATAGACAATAAGTAATTAAAAAGAGGCTTTATTCTATATGATTGTCTGTGGTACACTTCCTCATCAAAATGGCGGCTTGATGTATAATTGTATTTCTCCCATCGTTAATAAACGGTTCAATCCTAAAATCAGTGTTCATATTCTTTAAGTCCTAATTACAACGATAACCCTGGAGTCAGGCCACCTATTTTACTTCCGCGAAGGTGATCACCTCTCCCAAGGCGGGGTCGGCTTTCTAGTCAACAAGGAACTCATTAGCAACGTTATGGAAATCAGTAGTGTGTCAACACGGGTAGCGTACCTTGTACTGAAACTCACTGACAGGTACTACCTGAAAGTGATTATAGAGCTTTGCTCTTATAGAGGTATGAGGAACAGGGTGTAAAGTTCACTCAACCTCTATAGAAAAGGGAGGATCCTCCGACCAGACGGGTTTTGTGTCTGGCGGGCAACTGCCCAATGATTCATTTCGGGCCGTTGTATATATGCTAGTTGCGCGTTAAACTCTGCTTGCGAGATGCAGGATTTTGAATAACTTTTACAAAAATTTTACTAAAGGTAGGTAGTACTGAAATTGGTCTATAATTAGTAGGGTCTGATGATTTTGCCAGGGTAACGCACACTGATGTACTACCCGATTTAAACAACGGTATTATTTTACTGTATTTCATAAGATCAGGAAACTCACCACGGTCAATACAATTATTAAATATAACAGCTAAAGTTACGCTAGTAATAATAGTTCTATGGCTAAAGTAGGTGCTACAATGATAGATCTGCGGACTTTTTAACATTTAACGTGTGAAAGGTTTTAATTATATCTTTACAGGTTACATATTGGAAGTGAAATTCAGAATCACAAACTGGAACGTTTTCTTTAAGTAATGACTCTGCAGCAGTAGGTGATGAGTTCAGAAATTTAGTGGTTGATACGGGAAACTGCAAAAAATTTTTCAAAGGCCGCTGCAACTTGAGAATCTGATTTAATTATATTGTCATCAATAGCAAGGCTGTAGTCACTACTTCGGTTGGATGACCTTCCTGTTTCGCTATTAATGACATTCCAAGTCATTTTGATAATGTTACTACTATTTTTAATTTTTGAACTCAAATAACGTGATATGGCAATACTACAAACTTTTTTTAAATATTTTAGAATAATTCTTAATATATAAATTAAATTCAGCAGTGTTTATACAAATCCGTTCTTCATATAATTCATAAAGTCGTTTTCTACTTTTTTTTATGTATACCGATGGTGGCCCAGTCACTGAAGGAAGCATTACTCTATTAGCCGATAATGTTTTTGGAATGAATGTGTTATCAAATTGTGTGCAATACATATTAAAAAAATCATTATATTGTTGATTAGGGTCATCATTATTCAACAAAAGTGGTAATTTACTCAAGAGTTTAGTTTTAAATGTTTCCAAGCGATTAGTTGTTTTTGGGTAATAACTTTAATTTCGGAAATCGGTGTATTGGGATATGTATTTTAGTTTTTTGCCACCGACTTTCGAAATTAAAGTTATTTAATAATTCTGAGTTAATTTCTTTTTGAAATCGTTTTTTTTTTTTTTTATTACTTTGTTGATACTACATTTTGAAAAGTCGCGTCGGTCGATAAAAAGCAAAAATAAAATGCATAACACTACGTCAATGCAGACGCGCGGGCGCCGCTAGCTAGGCTGGAGCGCACTGCATCGCTCGTACGCCGCTCACCGCAACGCGCCGCGCCGCGGCCTTTGAGGCCAATACCATATACATCTATGTTCTATGTTATGGGTTTGGTTTCCGCACTTAGTCCTTCAGTGGACCATTGTGCGTGGGCCATGGCGGCCGTTGGTGGTTATTCCAACCAGCCCACCTCCCTCCAGAAGCTGATTAGATCTCCTGGTCTTTTGAGAACATCTGTGTACGATCTGGGTGTCCCGAGGGTTTGTGTCCTGATCTGGGTGACGCCTGTGCACTCAAAGAGCACATGCGCAATGGTTTCATCAGCCTCCATGCAAGCTCTGCACAGGGGGCTGTCCGTTATACCTATAGTGTGAAAGTGTTTGTTTAGCGAGCAGTGTCCCGTGATGGTCTCCGTCACTAGGCGCAGGCCTTTCCTGTCCAATCGTAGCAAGTGACTGCTTAGCTTGCCATCCAGTGATGGCATAGCTTCCTTGGACTGCCTGCAGCCTGGTGACGACGTCCACCAGCTTTCTGCTTGTGTGTGGGTGTACTCCTGTAGCCACCTGCGTAGTTGGTTGAAGGGGATGGGCACGATAGGTTCCGGTCCACAGACTGGCATGCTCGATGCCCTTCTGGCCAGCTCGTCAGCTGCGTCGTTACCTAGCGAGCCACTGTGTCCTTTTATCCATTGTAGTGTCACTATATTGCGGTTCAATACAGTTGCCTGTTCAAGCCCATTGTGACATTCTAGTATTAGTTTCGATGTGATGCATTTTTTGTCTAAGGATTGGAGGACTGAGGCGCTGTCAGAGAGTATGCGAATATGGGTGTCCGCAACTCCTCTGGCTGCTATGGCATAAGCCGCTTGTGTTATGCCCACACACTTCGCTTGGTAGACCGTGTTCCGCTTTCCCAGCGGTTTGGATATTCTTATGTTGAGGTCGTGTGAGAAGACTCCGACTCCAGTTCCGCAGTCGGTCTTTGAACCGTCAGTGTAAATTCTCAGTTCCTTCGAACCTGAGTAGTCGCACTGCTCCTCTGTAAGCACTATGTTGTAGTGCTTTTGGAAGCAGTATTGTTTCGGGGCTTTGTCGCAGGGTGATGCCATCATTGGCTGCCGTTTGATCGCATTTTCTTTTAAACGTATGTGTTTGACCCTAGAGTCTTTGCTCAGGGTTCCTGATGTAGAGAGCCTTAAGGCAGCCAAGGCCGCTTCTTCCCGCACTACCAGGTGTAGAGGCGGTAGTCCGAGCATGGCCTGTAAGGCAGCAGTGGGTGTAGTTCTCATGCAGCCGGTGATTGCCACACACGCGAACCGCTGCAGCTTTTCAAGGTCTTTTTGGGCTGTGCTCAGGTCTGTTCTGGGCCACCAGACTAGTGAGCCGTATGTGATGATTGGTCGGATAACTGTGGTGAATAGCCAGTGAGTGACCCTGGGGCTAATACCCCAATTTTTTCCAAGCATTCGTTTGCATTGCCACAGTGATATGCTGGCTTTCGTAGTAATGTAGTTGGTGTGTTTTGCCCAATTCAGCTGTTTGTCCAAAAATATGCCTAGGTATTTGGTTTCAGTTGATAGGCTTAGGGTTGTACCAAAGAAACGTGGTAGTTGCAGTGTCGTCAGTTTCCTCTTTTTTGTGAAGAGAACCAATTCGGTTTTTGTGGGGTTCACTGATAGTTGGTGTTTACCACACCAATTCTCTATTGTTTTCAGGGCCTGGCGCATTAGGTTGCACAGTGTGTTTTCGTGGGTGCCATTTATTATTATGGTTATGTCGTCGGCGTATCCTACATCTATGCATTGGAAGTTTTGGAACGCGCAGCTCCCCGAGCCGTGGTCGCCGCCGCCGCTGACTTCGTGTACGTGGCCTTACGGTACAGTCTAGGTATATACACCATACGCTAGTGCTACCGTCACCGTACCGCGTAGGCCCCTTACGGTACAGTACATTATATACCACACGCTAGTGCTGCCGTCACCGCACCGTGTGGACTCCATATGGTACAGTACATAATTATACACCACACGCTAGTGCTGCCGTCACCGCACCGTGTGGACTCCATATGGTACAGTACATATACACCACACGCTAGTGCTGCCGTCTCCGCACCGTGTGGACTCCATATGGTACAGTACATATACACCACACGCTAGTGCTACCGTCACCGTACCGCATGGGCCCCTTACGGTACAGTACATTATATACAACACGCTAGTGCTGCCGTCACCGCACCGTGTGGACTCCATATGGTACAGTACATATACACCACACGCTAGTGCTGCCGTCACCGCACCGTGTGGACTCCATATGGTACAGTACATTATATACCACACGCTAGTGCTACCGTCACCGCACCCCATGTGGACTCCATATGGTACAGTACATATACACCACACGCTAGTGCTGCCGTCACCGCACCGCGTGGGCCCCTTATGGCCTGGCTACGACCTTGCAGCTATCAGCGGCAGCTAAGCGCGGGGTGGCGACGGTAAAAAAAAAATCTAAAATGTATGAACCACGGAGTAATTTACTCCGTGGTATGAACCATGCCACAACACACCGCTCGCAGCATCAACGCTAGCAGTAAGACACCACGCCGCTTGCCGCTAAGCCAAAAGTCGTGGCCAGGCGATTACGGTACAGACGTACAGTACATCCATACTATATATACAACTAGCTTGCGCCCGCGGCTTCGCCCTCGAGGTAGGTCGATAAAAACTATCCTATGTCCTTCCCCGGGATGCAATATATCTCTCTGCCAAATTTTATCCCAATTCGTTCAGTGGTTTAGGCGTGAAAAGGGAACATGCAGACAGACAGACAGAGTTACTTTCAGACACACAGACATACCTCGCGGGCGAAGCCGCGGGCGGAAGTTAGTACTAGATAATCCATTTATTAACTACACACACAAAAGCATAATTAAATGATAACAAATTAGGTACCTACATGCATGCATATACACAGACGATTCACGATAGTGTACCACCCGTAGGCTCAATTCGTTTGCTCTGGTTTAAACTGCGGAAGGCGTTGAGACATTAATTCAACCGATTAAAGGGATCTCCGCAATCGCGCTCCGATTTATATGTATGTATAGTGATGCGGGTCATTGAACCGTGCCCATAAAAACACTACCTGTGCTGAGCGATCCGCTGTCGGAGCTTGTTAATATTCTGAACATAAAAAGTGCGCTCCACTAAAGTTAGTTGTTTGTTAGTCGGCGACCGCACTAACAAGTTGTCGATGATTGCGGATGTACTAGGTTGCGCACGGAGCTCGGACACTACACTTTTGGGAGAAGTCGAACACCGAAATACTTTTAACCTAGATTACCTAGAACTACTAATGCTAGGTATAATAATGGAATCATAGATATGGAATCCTGAGCATTTCGCTCTATTAGCCTCTGTCCCTCTTCGCCCCCTCTCCCCGCTGTCAGAGCGCACAGGTGATGCAGATGGCGTCGCATAGTTTGACGTCAGAATATGTATGCCACATAGCTACTCGCTGTTCGTACAGTATAGCACTAGCTCTGTTTGCAATAATGAGGGTTGAGCACATGATTGCTGTCCTCACAGTAAAGTCCGCGGGAGTCCGGGGTGGGCAGCGAGGCGCGGGGGGCGCGGCACGTCGACTGCCCCTTAGATTTATATTGTGCTCATAGATACAGTGAGATGTCTGCGTGGAGCACTAACACGGCGCGATACCACTAATACTCGATATAAACATCCATCCATGAACTTGTCGACATGTTGGTTTCATCATTCTGTTTCGGTAAAGTGTTCAGACACTAGTTGTATTATTATTCGAATTACTTATTAGTATTCGGCCGGGTGTCGCGTCGAATTCGGCTTGTGCCTATGATCGGGAGGCGATCCCTATAGTGTGTTCACTGTAATATAGCTGCGTGTTCGGTATCAAGGAGACCCGCCCGGAGAACCCCTCTCACCCCGACAGGCGCCATTATACCACTACACATAAAAAATACATTAGTCACGATGCATGAATGGTGTGGACAGGAGAACATAACGAGCGATTTATTTATTTTTTGAAGGGAAAGGGAAGTCGTTTCGCTACCTACACATTACTTTTTCAGAGTTATCGAGATGTCAGCTCGGAGTTGGGTCTATTACGCATCCGAAGCGTAGGCTTTACACCTGGGTCGTGAGTGTGTACAGTGCCAAAGGCATCACAAAATGATGTGATACATTCGTAAAATGTAGGCAAGCTAGCAGTCTGCAACACGGCGCGAGGGTCCTGTGACGTGTCGGTGCACTCGGTGCTCATGTAGGCAAGCTAGCTGTCTGCAACACGGCGCGAGGGTCCTGTGACGTGTCGGTGCACTCGGTGCTCATGTAGGCAAGCTAGCTGTCTGCAACACGGCGCGAGGGTCCTGTGACGTGTCGGTGCACTCGGTGCTCATGTAGGCAAGCTAGCTGTCTGCAACACGGCGCGAGGGTCCTGTGACGTGTCGGTGCACTCGGTGCTCATGTAGGCAAGCTAGCTGTCTGCAACACGGCGCGAGGGTCCTGTTACGTGTCAGTGCACTCGGTGCTCATGCAGGCAAGGTATCTGTCTGCAACACGGCGCGAGGGTCCTGTGACGTGTCGGTGCACTCGGTGCTCATGTAGGCAAGCTAGCTGTCTGCAACACGGCGCGAGGGTCCTGTGACGTGTCGGTGCACTCGGTGCTCATGTAGGCAAGCTAGCTGTCTGCAACACGGCGCGAGGGTCCTGTGACGTGTCGGTGCACTCGGTGCTCATGTAGGCAAGCTAGCTGTCTGCAACACGGCGCGAGGGTCCTGTGACGTGTCGGTGCACTCGGTGCTCATGTAGGCAAGCTAGCTGTCTGCAACACGGCGCGAGGGTCCTGTGACGTGTCGGTGCACTCGGTGCTCATGTAGGCAAGCTAGCTGTCTGCAACACGGCGCGAGGGTCCTGTGACGTGTCGGTGCACTCGGTGCTCATGTAGGCAAGCTAGCTGTCTGCAACACGGCGCGAGGGTCCTGTGACGTGTCGGTGCACTCGGTGCTCATGTAGGCAAGCTAGCTGTCTGCAACACGGCGCGAGGGTCCTGTTACGTGTCAGTGCACTCGGTGCTCATGCAGGCAAGGTATCTGTCTGCAACACGGCGCGAGGGTCCTGTGACGTGTCGGTGCACTCGGTGCTCATGTAGGCAAGCTAGCTGTCTGCAACACGGCGCGAGGGTCCTGTGACGTGTCGGTGCACTCGGTGCTCATTTAGGCAAGCTAGCTGTCTGCAACACGGCGCGA